>JAQGBH010005511.1:0-14191 GCA_034698265.1 Sminthurinus aureus | reverse complement strand
AATCCGTTTGTCAAAATACTGAAACCCCTCGACTTCAAACCCAAAAACGTGATTTTGCCCCAGCTCCGTTCAAAAATTGCTGTCCAGTATTTCCTTATGAGGGCATATTTTGAAGTATAGACAGGGTCAAGGATCACCTCGTGAGTATGGATGTGAAATCCGTTTGTCAAAATACTGAAACCCCTCGACTTCAAACCCAAAAACGTGATTTTGCCCCAGCTCCGTTCAAAAATGATACAAAATGCGGGATTTTGCGGAATTAGGCGCCATAATGGCCAAAGCCTGCTACAATATTCGAATTGTATTGTGGACCAACATGGCGTGTTGTTCGTCTAGCGATTCTTGACAAATGTGCAGAATTTGGAATCAAATGGACAGAAACTCAAAAAAAAGTTATGTAAGATACTGTAAAGGATCTGTCCAAGAAAACTTGGAAAGAGAAATGTTGCAAGTCTTTTATCTGTCGAATGTTGTATTCCATCGAAATGGCAGTCCACACAGTTTTTGTGCTCAACCACAGTTACGATCAACGAGGTCAATATGAGTGGCCTGCGACCAAAGTTTGTACCCAAATGGCCTAAACTGTCATTTATACAAGGGCCGTGGGAAATTCTCATAGCGGTCAAACGGTCCATCGTTCACAGTCGAGTAAAACTGATTCGACTTGGTCCTGCAGTTATACACAAGACTGCCGAATTTTGAATCGAAAGGACAAAAGCACTGAGAGATTTCTCGTGTTGGATTTCACATGTGCTTGTTTCGTAAGAAATTAGGACATACGGAAATTAAAAGGCAATCAAGTCCAGAATTCCGAGTGCGATTAATGAGTGATTTATCACAGTACTTTTGATGACAAACAACATCAACTTCCGCTTATCGGTGATTCTGTACGCGTCAGCATTCTTGGTACAGGTCAAGGATGCGGTATTTTTTTAATGCTGTGCAAAAACGGCCTAAAATCTGGACCAGTCATTACGTGCATCCCTGTAAGAGAAGTGCTGAAGCCTTCCTGGTTTGTCCAAGGTTGTCTGGTCATCAAACTAAAGAACAAAAAGCATGAGAGATTTTGTAGGTTCTCTAAGCCCATGTGAACTTTACACAATAAATCCGGACGTGGAAAAATCCAAAGTCCAAAAGGACTTGAATTCACTAGTGGATTCATCAGTATCTTTGATGCACGGATTGCACCGACGAATATCATCAGTTTCTGATCAGTGTTGATACTGTTGGCAAGTTGGATTTGCAATGCTAATCTTTTTGGTGTGGAGAAAAGTTTTATTGTTGAAAATGTTGGAAAAAATGACACAAGAACTCCAAGCATTTTAAAATATTGTGATGCATAATTTGGAATTTTACTGTGCTTTTTTCTATTTTTGCGTCTGCAGTTTAGACAACCACTTTCCGATTTTTCCTGCATTCGCTACACGCGTGTATATAAAATGGACTCTGGACAAAAATGTATTGGAAAAATTGAAATAAAACTTGACATAGTAATTTTAATGGCCTAGACTATACGAATGATACCAAGATGAAGGTGATCCGTTCAGAGGAACTCATTTTTGGTCAAGATCAAAGAAAGGTATTTTTGAAGAACCTAGATTTTTTTCCTGATTTTTGTTGAAGCTTTTATTGAGTGTGACAAATCTATGCAAATAACAAGATGACAAATGATGCATCAAATTTTTATCTCTGCATAGAACCAATTTTGGTAATCTTATTGTTTATTATTTATTCCTATATTTTTTATTTAAAAATGCATCAAATATTTACAGGAAAAGATGTAAATAACTTAATAAATTTTGTGTAAAATTTAATCTGATAAGTAAAAAGTTGCTCTGAGGTGGAAAAAAATTAGAAAGAGAGCTTAGGGAGCTGGCGTAAATTCGAGGAAAAGGCAATTCTTGACTTTGAGTCGACCTTCGATTCGCTTAATCCTTCTCTCCCTTTTTGACAGTATATAAAAGTTTGATGTGTAAATAATACACACTGAATGCAAGTAACAAAATAATGAATATTATCAAAAAAATGTAATTTTTTGCATCGTCATTATTGTCATTCTCGTCATTCTTCTACAACATTAAACTTTTGATCCTCACAATAATTTTATAAACGGCGTCAAAATTGTTTTAAATTATGGACTGTTTTCTTTTACTTCCACGCCGTTTGCTTGAATGTTGTTGTTCTCTGTATTTTTTCGCAAAAGGATGAACGTGATCAAGTTTTCAACTTTCCTATCATATGCAAAATTTTTTCACAAACAGTTTCGTGTTCCTTGTGAACACAAAAGGTTTTTATTCTTTTCCTATGCTGTTTCAACCAGCTTCTTCCGGGAGCAGAGAGCAGCCTTCAACAAAAGTACACACACGTAATTCCTAAGTTTTTGAACCGAATTCTCTGAGAAGGAAAGAATTTTGGGTGAAACAAGTGCTCATCCGAGATCTGCATTCTACCACCAAATTTATTTTTTCCATGTTTGTCTCAAAATTCCGTCGAGAACGGATTGTGGATTTGAAGATGGAAACAAAGTGTACACATTTTAAATGTGTGTACAAAATTAGAAAGGTGAAGTAAATTCCGGGAAAAGGCAATTCGTCTCTCACACCAACTGGTGTACACACACACAAAACGGTTGGAATGTTATGTTGAGCGTAAGACAACCTTTTCCTGGAAATTGCTCACACCGTCCTTTCTAATTTTGTCCCACTTTAAAAGTCTTTAATGTAGTCCAGTTCCAGTTTTCGCTTTGAGTGCTCCAGTTCCCTTTTAAATTTCCCAGTGTAAAGTGTTTTAGTATAGTTTTTTATTTTGTGCTTCGAGTTAAGTGATATAGTTTTAATTTATATTTTTTGCTTCGTTTAAAATAGTGGAAATAATTTAGTCAAGTGCTCTTCGCCGCTTCGCTTGAACTCATCTGAGATTCTACAGGAGCAGCAAGAAATGTGGAAAACTTTATACTTTTCTTGGATTTCCAAGTCAAGTGAAAAGTTTTCCGTGTTTCTTTTTGTTCCTGTTGAATTTCTTTGGAGTTCAAGCGAAGCGGTGAGGTGGACCAAAAACTTAGTTTGTCCGTGAAAAGCTTTTAAAAATCCCTGAGAAGCACAAACTTGGACCAGTTGTGTGGAGGGATGGTGGTCGGCTGCGTTCAGGTTCGAGTTTTAACTTTTTATTCTAATTTTAATTTTTTATTCGACGTTTAATCGAATCTCCCCAATGATTCAGCAAAGCTGTTGAGGGGACGCGTTAGCTTTTAGCTTTAATTTTAGAACTTAGCTTTTCAGTAGTTATTTTAGTTTAGTTTTGCTCCTAGAAGTTGAGAAGTAGTCTCCTTCACTTTATGACGTGGACCGCGGGAAGAGTCACGACGCGCAATAAACCCCCGCGGGGAAGCGCATAGAGAAGGGCCGCGTCGTAGCCCCGGGCGCCAAAGACTCAATTTTTTCCAAATATTTTCAAAAATCTCAAACTTTTCAAATCTTATTTAGCTTTTCTCAACGCTTGTCTTTTAGAGTTAAAGGGTTTCTATTAGAGGAACACAAGTGTTTTCATGCAGGGCAATAGGGAACCGGTGGTGGAGGAGGAGGACGGGCCAGTCTGTGAAATCTGTTTTGGTGAAACAGGCGAGAACAATTCGTTGATAACAAATTGTTCTCATCTGTTTCACCATGACTGCTTACGCACATGGCTAGACGTCAACATTAGTTGTGCGAAATGTAGGCAAGTAGTCGAGAATTGTGACCAGTTGAAAGAAAGACTGGGAAAACTAAAGGTCAGGAGGAAGAGTAAAATGCTAGACATCGTAAACTCTGCACTTTTTAAGCAACCCTATAGGCAACTGAATCATTTGATAAATAGTTTGCGGGGGAACACTGCTGCAGAAATTGCAGAAAAGCGCGATCTTTTAGTCAAACTTTTTAAGTTGCTGAATGACGCTCTTAAAAATGCTCCAGACGTTGAACCTCAAGTAGAAATACCTGAGCTTCAAAATCTGGAGCATTTTCAAGAGAGGTCAATATTTATCGAACTTTGGAGGGTTTGGATAGCTGCAGTAATATGTGGATATTATGTAATATTTATGTAAATTTTTATAACTGAAAATGAAAAAAAAATACTTCAAAAAACCAAAATACAAAAATATTGTAATTTTGTAAAAATTCAAAATGGAGAAAAAACGGGAAAAAAATTTAAAAACATAAAATACAAAAATGTTGTAAATTTTGTAAATATCGGGTGGGGGGGTGGGGGGGGGTCTTAACCTAAAGCCGGTTAACTGATGAGGACATGGCAGTCCGAAACCCACATCAAACAAAAAAAATACGGAAAATGTCACAATTCAAGACAAAGACAAAAATGTCATCTCAATGAATGTAACTAAGCAAGATGAACAAAAATGTTTGTCTCGGATGAGCATAATCGTCACACACAATTCCTTTCTCTCTGTGGATTTTGGTTCAAGAACAAAAAGGCTCGTGTGTGCGATTTCTTCACACACCGTCCCTTGCTTCTTGTGAACACAAAAGGTCAAAATCCAAACTCTTGCAAAATAGTCAAATCCAAAGTTAATGGTCACCAAAAGAGATCAGAGCCAGAAAATCACGCCAGTGCCCGTGCACAGTTCCAGCGCCCGCACCCGTGCCAATTTGCCGTGCGAACATCACAGCATTGATTTGCCAGCATTAGAAGCCGGATTTGTGCCAGTGTCAGCTGCCAGAGTCCACAGCCAGTGCCCGTGCGGGTTTCAGCGCCTGCATCCAGACCAGCAACAGAGGAAAACAGAGGTCAACAGAGGTCAATACAGGCCAAGGACTCCGCCTGAAATGTCAAACACAGTCCTTTCGACAATGGCGGGCCAAAATGGCAAAGGGGATACTGTTTTGGACTGAAAAAGTCACATAAGACGGCAAATGTTTCGTCAAACAGTTCTGCATACGACGTTACAATCTTGAATTTAACCTGCAAAACCCCACAGTATATGAGTTAGCCCAAGTCCTTTTAAGGACATTTAGGTACATACTTTCAAGAAAAACAGGAAAAAGTACTGAATGCCCAGTATCATTGGATAGCTTTTTTCCATGAAGATGACGATTTACACAGTTGTTGTACGTAATGAGTTTGGTCTCAATTGTTTTGGTCAAAGAGTCCGCTAAAACTGACTGAAACAGTCCTTTCGATAAGAACTGACAAGAAAAAAGGGGAAGAGAAAGACTGAATGTCCGGTAACTTTTGATCCTTTTGTTCGAATGCGTTGATTCAATTCACTTTAGTTACAGAACTCACGGGGAATCATTTTGTTTTCGAATGCCAAAGATCTGTGACCAGGCAACTGTACTCTGTGTCTAAAACAGAACTTTTTGGACCCTGTCAAAACTGGCGTAACTGCTAAATTATTCATTGTAGCAAGTCTAATGAGAGTAATTATGATTGTATAGTACAACAGAATGTCCAGTCTGAAAAGCCCGGAGCTCAAGGGCTGTTGGAAATTTTCCCTGTTCTGCCATCCCATAGCAACTTTCCATTCAAAACTTAAACGTGTGAAATGGAAAGTGATGCGTCTTCCAAATTTCACATTCGATTTAACTGTGCTTGTCAACACTCATCGAACTGAACAGTAGCACTTGTCCTTCGCTACAGGCCATTGAGTTTGGGATTGAACGCAGAAGAGCGCAAAGAGGTTTCTAAATGTCCTGTAAGAGGCAAGAAACTTTTTCCAAGAAAACTGTGGAACAGAATTACTAAATGTTTCATAGCTTTTGATCTTTGTGTTTGATAGAGAAGCCAGTCAACACAGTTCTTGCACTGGCCGGGCAATCAAAGTTGGCACAGAGATAATACTGTATTGTACAAAATTTAACTGTGGTAATGTGAACAGATTTTTTGCACTTGGACGCCGTTTGGTTTTAAATCATCTGGATCTGTGTGTTCTTTGGTCCAGGTGATAAAAGCTGAATTACTTGAGTAAAAACGAGTTTGATTTAACAGGATTTGCGTGTGAATAAAGTCGTATTAGACGGATTATCATTCTTCTAGCAACTCACCGCAAAACTGCCGAATCAAACCACGTCAACTGAATATCCAGTATCACTGGATGGGTAAATGGGTGGGCCTTTACCATGACAGCGTGCACGGATTTCCCTTGGACTTGCGAAAGTTCACATTTGTTACGGTGAGTTCTTAAATGAGCTGAGGGACTCGTCATAAGTTACAAATGAAATGCACAAAATTTAAATGAACAGATGAACGAGTTTTCAACAAAATGCGTTCCTGTTTGTCAGTCAAGGTGTGCTTTTGTATTAGATTTTAAGCTGCAACTCGGCAACTGATCAAATTTGAACCACTTTTAATCACACGATTAGAACTGTCTTTTTTATCAAGATTTTACTCAGGCACCTAAATAAATCTTTTTGGTGTGGAGAAAAGTTTTATTGTTGAAAATGTTGGGGAAAATGACACAAGATAGTTGCAAAGAAATCCATATCCATGTCTGTTATCTTTCGACCATTCAGTTTGATCAAGATTGATTTTGACACAGCAATATTAAACCTGAATAATGCAGGACTTGATAGTTGCCATGTGCACAGTTTTGTTGTAGTTTGACGCCATTTGGGTTTCTAACGGTTAATAAACTTGAATCATTTAATTCAGTAACAGTCCAAAGAATCCAAGACAAAAATGTTTGTTTTTTGAATCGTCACTCTTGTGAAGGTACAATATTGAACTTCTGATTCACACGAACATTTTATAAAGGCGTCAAAATCGTTTCAAATTATGGACTGTTTTCTTTTACTTCCACGCCGTTTGATTTAAATTTTGTTGTTCTCTGTATTTTTTCGCGAAAGCATACAAAAGATGAAGCACTTCGTCATAAAGTATTCAACTTTTCTTTCATAAGCACAATTTCTTCACACACAGTTCCTTGTTCCTTGTGAACACCAAAGGCTTTTAATATTTTCCTATGCTGTTTCAACCAACTTCTTCCGGAAGCAGAGGACAGCCTTCAACAAAAGTGCACACACATAATTCCTAAGTTTTTGAACCGAATTCTCCGAGAAGGAAAGAATTTTGGGTGGCAAAACTGCTCATCAGAGCTCTGCATTCTTTCACCAAATATAAGCGGGGTAATCCGAGTGGTAGAGCAGACTGGTGAACGGGCGTATCAGAAACTCATTGAAGGAAAAGGAACGCTAAATCGGCGATAGATGACTTTGATTTTCTACACTTTTTACAGAGCATAGTAAAAGAGTTTTCTCACGTTTTTAATTAGTGTAGACATTTCAATGGATGTTGATTCTCAATCACAACCGAACTTCATAAATGAAATAGCAAATCAGCTCTGAATTTTTGTAAATGGCGTCAAACTTCCTAAAACTGCTTTTTGCTGCCACAGACGTCATTTTACAAGAAACTGGTTTGGCAAAGTTATAAAAATTTATCAACGACTCGCAAAAATATTGAAATGGTTTAAACGGCCGGTGCAATGTCTTTAAAATAGTTACATGAGAAATAAAAGATGAAAGTAAATGCAAATTCCAGCTGGCATTTTTAATGGCTTATTTATAGGATGTAAATTTTAATGTAGAAAGTTTTATTGATAGATTTATAGAGATCATACGAGTACGAGTTACAGTGCATACAAAAGCATAAATAATATTTGATAAAAATGCATCAGATTATTAAATTTATATATATACATAAATAATCGTTGAATTACAAGGAATGACTTGATTCTGTTATTTCTTGGTGTGTACAGTACATTACAACAAGCGACCATTCAAAAAATAAGATTACTATTTAAGTATAATTGTACAACATAAGTAAATTAAACTAAATATGGATAAAAATTTATAAACTGTTGACTAAAAAAAGTATTTTGTATTGAATAAAATAAAAGTTCGTTTAAATTTAAGGGTAAAATTCAAGGTCTTCCTGTGCCGACTCATACTCATCGGAATCGGCTTCGGCGGTAAAATATTGTGACGAAGAAGCCTGGCTGGACGAAGAGGAAGACGGCGGATAATTGACTAAGACTATACTGTAATTCCAAAATAAAACACAAATTAGGTGAAACAATGAAATGGTTCAATTCATAAAATAAATACCATCATTATTAATCATTATACTTTATTGTACATTATAAAAATAAATATATAAAGGGAAAGTACTTACTCTGATGTCTGACTGTCTGAGCCAGAAAGCTCTCGCTTTCGTTTCCTTGTGCTAGATGGAGCTGCAAGTTGTGAAGGAGGTGGTGAAACAGGTGGAGCTGCAGGTGTAGACCGTTGAGAAGGCTTTACTGGCTTCTTCTTCGTTGTAAATTGCCCCCTTTTATTACGGTGTGTGTGCCGCGGGGCTGTATTTGTACCATCACGAATGTCTTGACCATCATTATCCTCAGAATTACTCACACTTTCATCACAAATGGCTCCAATTGGACCAGGACCATCATTAGAAGTTTCATCAGGCCAACTTTGATCATTGTCATAATTAGCATCCGGCTGATTGCTACCGCGGTGGTCATCATCGTCATCATTTGAGCTACTAGAAGAAGAACTAGAAGCGCCAGAAGAACTGGACGAGCTGTCAAGATCGTACAGTTCATTTTCATCTTCTAAAATTTCATTCAAGAAAGATTGGCCAAATTGTCTTTTTTGTTTCTTTTGATGCATTCTTCCCAAGCAACATTCTTCCAAAAGAAGCCGAATTTTTTCGGCTGGATGTTCTTTTTCTGGCGTGTTGCCCCAAGCACTAAAGAGTCGTTCACAAAATTTCAATAATTTGCCATGGTGAATTCCAGGAGTTGACTTTTTGATTCCCCTAAACCAACTTTGGTTAAAGTCAGTATTATTGAATGTAGATTCAAAACTGGGAAGAACAAAAACCGCCCGATTTCCATTGACCCACATTATTGCAGGCCGACGGCGGTGTACCATTTCTCTTGATAGTCCTAAAACAACAGTCAAAATACAAGATTTATAGACTTATTTAACTACTATACAATTTAAAATTTAACTGTTCAATGCTTTATTTGGTACAAAATGTGAAATGCAATTTGTTTGTACCTTTCGCGATCCATTTGGACACTTGGCTGACTTGTATTCTTTCCCGTGCATACTTGAGTAAATTCAAAACAAAGCTCCAACTTGGAGAAAAATTGCTTCGAGGATGTTTTAAATATTTTGCGAATTCAGGAGCTAAAAACACTTCGCTTTTACCACCTTGGTCAAAACCAGCATAGAGTTTTCCCAGAGTACTGGCAGGCACATCTGAAAGGGCTGGAGCGACTAAAGCAGATTGGCGGCCAAGAACTTTTGCAAATTCATGACCGAATTTGACCAAGAGTTCCTCTCGAGTCTCTGGACTGGTTGCTCGAGTCATTTTCCGAATTGAGTCCATCGTTACAAAAAGTTCCTTGATGAGGTCAGGAATTCTCATATAAATCACTCTAGATGAATACTGTGGTGAAACTTCATGAATGGGCTCGGTAGCTCGCAAATGATAATAAGGAGCGTCAACTCTTTCGATTAGGTTTCCAAACGGCCACATCGACACATCATTATCTAGGGTCCGAAGGTCACGAGCCGTGAGTTTCAGGGGTTTTTTCCAATTCTCTCCTATTTTCTCATCAGTCGTCCCAAAAAATAATATTTGCAGTATTATTTCAACTGATTTAAGGGCCGTAAAATCGTACAAAGTAACAAAATTGGAACAACCAACAGCTTGCGGATTATCCACCATTTGATAGATCTTTTCCATGGTTTTGGTCAACGTTGGTTCCAAATATTTCATGAAGTATGCCACTCGTTTATGAAAGATTACAGTTGGTAGTTTTACAATACACTCTCGGCTTTCCGGACTTTCTTGGGGAAGGTATGGATGTGAATCAACAAACTGTCGTGCGATACGGATCATTCGTCTCAAAATTAAATCAGATGATATCGTAGGATTAGTTGAAGTGTACAAGGGCGTATGATATTTTACAATTAATTCAATTCTACCAGGAATGCTACCATTAATATTTTGAACAATGTTTGTTAAAAGAGCTTTTATTATTCCTTCTTTGACTCTTTCATCTTTTCTTTCCATCTTCATTCTGGTATTGTTAAAAAACGAGGCATAAAATTTTCCAAAAAACAAAGAAAAATAATGTCCTTTGAAATATTGGTGCCAATCCCGATGGATTTCATTAAATACTCTTGTATAAAGTTGTACATGTGATACATGTTGCTCATTAGCCATTTCCAGTATCATGTTTCCTATTCCAGGTATTATCCCGACTCTGTAAATTTTGCTGCTTGTAAATTCACCTTGTTCTATAATTGAAAGAAGTTGGAAGAATCATTTAATTTTTATTTTTAGTTTAATGCTTGTTTAAAGAAAAAAGCAAAATATTTTGAAAATTACAATAATATTTATTAGCAGAAATTAAAAATTACCAGTTTTTGAAGCAATAATATTAGGGCGAAATAAAATCATATGATCTCGAATAAGCAGATCATATGCAACATGAAGGACTGTCAAATGTACATATTCATAATTAATAAACGGCAAACTTTTATTAAAATCAGTCTCTAGACAATTTTGTCCCGATCTGTGAAATATAAAATTGAAAATCGATTCATGTGGAAAACAGTCCATATTATCGTCAAGCTTTTCCATCCAAACTGACCCCAAAAATTCCCAGTCTTCCTTCGTGTAAATAACAAAGCCTCCATAAGCTGTATTTTGAAATGTTTTACGAGTCGGACTTTGTTCTGGCAAATCATCCAAAGCCTCTGTAAATGACTTTAGAACATTTAATCTTATACGTTTGAAACTTTCGGTATATGAGCCGTTGTGTGCAATAATAAGTGTCAACGTATAATTATACATACTTCCAATTTTTATTTCAATTGTTCTTGTTCTACCTTGAAATAATTCATTCATACCTACAAAATATCAAAATTATAAAAAGAAACCGTGATGCATTAAAAATATATAATGATTAACTTCGATAATAAAACTTATTTATTTATATGTATTACGAATGATAAAGGAGAAAATTTTTACCTTTGTACTTTTTTGGGAATGTCCTATTTACATGAAAGTCTCTATAAAATGAACACGGTAAATCTTGTTGACGATAATCTATCATTCTTAAATCTCTGGAAGCGAACCAAATCCCATCGATGAGTTCAGTTATTTCTACTCCATCAGTGGAAAAATCTGTCAACTGATATGGTTCTGGTTCGTCGTCCTCAATGCTGCGTTCCGACTCAACACTTTCAGCTGAATCTCCCATACCTGTAAATTGTTGTACAAACTTTTATTAAAAAGAGATTCATAGTAAAAATACAAATCAACATTATAATATAAAAGATTATATTATTATAATAGTAAAGGCTTACCAAAAGCTAATTACAAAACAAAATGTGACACAAAAGACAAGTCAGAAGTCGACTGAAGAACGTGATTTTAATGTCAATATCTAAATACAGAAAAGACACAGACCAAAATCGCACACATTCAATAAGCATGGGCAACAAAATGAGCAATACTTTATAAAATTCATAAAAATACTGCTTTATTATTCATAAAAGATTGTGAAAAGAATAAAACACATAATATATTATAATAGTATAAAAATACAAAGATCAAAACTTACAAAATAACTGAAAAAAGGACACGTCCAAAAAAAATTTCTACACACAGCTATGTTATACACTATGATGAGTATTTCTAAATACGTATTTGCGAAAACTGTTGCTAATTACGATTTCTTTGAGCAAAATAAGACTAGAATATGAGAGCAAATTGATTTGGAAACACTGATTTTCTCCAAGAATTTTAGAATTCAAGATACAGTGCAAAATCAAGGATAACTATTCCCTATTTTTGAATTAAGTAAATACAGATAAAAGATAATTTAACTAAAATTAAAATAAAGGATTTGATACTAACAAGAAGACCAGCAGTCACATAAAAAGCAGGAGCCAAAATATACCCAGTTCCTGAATTTTGTACGGTTTTGTTCAACACAAAAAAGGTAGCAAATCGCAAGCGAAATGTCTCAATTTTGCAGCAAGTCCAATCCATTTTCGCGCATCTGTGAAATGAACTGACATTGTACATCAATCCAATACCCACAGTAATGTAGAGGAGATCACAGCCAACATTTTGAGACCTTCTTGAAATTTTTTGAGCCATTGAAAGCCTTTCAAAATTAATTTTGACTATAATATACCTAATTTTTGCTGTATTAAAAGTACATTTGTCATAATATTTTTTGAGCCTTATGTTAAATGAGCCCAATCTTTGACATGGTCAATCTATAGATCATTTCTGATTTTTTGATGTCAAATTTGTATTTTAATGTTGATGGGAAGTTATTTTAACCTTTTTTTCAAGGTCACATGCATCAACGTTTAGCAAAGCTTACTTGTAAACGTCCAAAGATGACTACATAATATTTGCGCTGGACAACAAAATATACTATAAAGAGACACCAAATTTCTTGAGTAGTTTTGAGTTGACCAGACCTTTTTAATGAGTCTAATATAACGGTCCTCACCTGACAAAAATTGGTTTTTTGGAGGAAGTGGAAAAATGTATTATTATTATTTTTTATTTCCATATTGATTTTTTCAGCAAACATTTTTATTTTCGCAAATTGTGGAAAACTGAGTTGATCAATAGATTCCCCATGCAATTCGGAAAGTTTTGATGTAAATTGTGAAATTTAATGATATATTTTTCTATTTTTGGTGTCACTTTTCTCTGGAGACTTTTCTGCTTTTCCTGATTTTGCTACAGGTGAGTGGACACTGGACACCAAACTGGGATACATGTTGCCACCAAATTTGGCACGTCAGTTTGTGTTGACCACATGATTCTTACGACATCTCTATCAAAGCATTCTGCCAAGAGAAACCATTTCTCGGACAAAATTGGGAAAAGCATAATATATAATTTTTCATGCTGCCGACTCAATTTCTGAACCAGAATTTTTAATTTCAGGAGTTTCGCAAAATGGATTACACCATTAGATGCGTCATGCAATTTGGAGTGTTTTTATGTATGCATTGTAATTTACGAGCAGATATTTGTATTTTTTGTTGTACATTTTGTGTCGTCAGTTTCGTGTTTTTCTTTTTGTTGCTGCACAAAAGCCAACAAAATGAACTGGGGACACAATACCTGATAAGCCATGAGCATCAAACTTTGTACAAAAGTTTTACTGGACCTGAGCTTGAAAACAAGTCCAACATTGTCCATAAATTCAACCGGAAACGGAAGTTGGTTCAGGGCTAGAGAAACCTTTTACCTATTTTGTTCATACCCAATTCTTTGCCTCTGGGGGAAATTTATGAACCCGTTATCGGAGAATCCTGGTTCTTGTACGGGAAGAAAGGCCACGTGATTAGCGACTGATTGAGTCCTCGTCCTGATTTTTACTATAATCAGAAATGTCTCAATTATCATTTTCAAAATGACATCTGTCAGATTTCTTAGCAAAATTGCAAATTTGGACACCGAAAGTCAAATTTTGGAAATTTCTGAAAAGGAATCAGGCTGCAAATTGCTGAGCTATTTTCCATTGCATGGACGAACTTCATAAACACCAAGCGGTAGCATTTTGCCCACTTTGGCCTGGTTCTGGACCTAGAAAAAATCATCGAGTTGCAGATTTTTCATGCAGAAACAAAACCCCACTCTTCTGCCGGTGATCATTTTTCTGTTCCCGACTTGCAATCATCATCAATTCAACGGGAGAGGATTCATCATACTTCTAGGAATCTTTTGAGACCTGTCCGGAATTTTTAGCACGGTTTTGAGTACTTATTTTGGCACTGTCAAGGTGACACGTGTCAAATTTGTGACGGAAAATTCTCTACTGTTTTCGGAAATCATGCCTTTCTCCTTGCGTCGACGGTTCGGTTTGACAAGATATATCATTCCGCATCAAATATTCAAGTAGAGGAGAATTCGGTGAACATTTTGAACCCTATTTTGTAATTTTGGGATCAACGCATGCATTTAAAAATAATTATTTTGCGTTCATGCACTGGAAAAATGTTCTGGTGGATTTCACACACCACAACCACCACTGTTATTTTTGATTTTTCTTTCAAAGAGAATCACTGTTTTAAAAGGGGTTTTCGATATTATTATTATCTCATCAGACAAGTATAACTTAGGAAGTAACTTGTGAACCCCACCC
>JAQGBH010005510.1:0-14191 GCA_034698265.1 Sminthurinus aureus | reverse complement strand
TTATGGATTATACGTCAACTATCGACATTTGGCTCTTCTTTGTGACGTGATGACAGCTAAAGGACATTTGATGGCTATCACACGTCACGGTATCAATCGCCAAGATACCGGACCACTCATGAGATGTTCTTTTGAAGAAACCGTTGACGTACTTTTGGATGCTGCTGCTCATGCGGAAGTTGATCCAATGAGAGGTGTCTCGGAGAATATTATTTTGGGACAACTACCAAGAATGGGTACTGGTTGTTTTGATTTACTCTTGGATTCCGAAATGTGTAAATTTGGTATTGAATTACCAACTGGGCCTGGACCTGAAGCAATGGGACTTGGAACATTTTATGGACAAGCATCAACTCCAAATGCTAATAGTCCAATGGCAACTCCATGGATTCAAGGAGCAACACCTATATATGGAGAAGCTTGGTCACCAGGTACGTCCTAATTATTATTATTATTTACTATTTATCATCGTTTTTGTTTTGTTTGTTTTACTTGTTCTTGATTTATATAATATAATAATAATATGTGTTGACTTAATCCCCATTTCTTCCACTTCTTCTTCTAATATCTATGTATATTATATTATTACTATTATAGGAAGTGGAATGACTCCGGGACCCATGTTTTCACCTTCTGCGGCTTCTGACATTAGTGGATATTCACCTGGTAGATCCCCTGGAGGTCCTGGAAGTCCTGGAGGTAGTTTGCATTATATGGGAAGTCCTGGAAGTGGAGTTTCTCCTACATATGCACCCTCATCACCAGCATTTGTTTCAAGTCCAGCTGGTTTGATGTCACCTTCATATTCTCCTACTTCTCCAAATATGTTTTCACCAAAAAGTCCCGTATATTCACCGAATTCACCAAGAACTTCTCCATCCTACAGTCCAACTTCACCTAGTTACAGTCCGACCTCTCCATCATACAGTCCAACTTCACCTAGTTACAGTCCGACCTCTCCATCATACAGCCCTACTTCACCAAGTTACAGTCCAACATCGCCTGGATATAGCCCTACTTCACCAAGTTATAGTCCCACATCACCAAGTTATTCGCCCACAAGTCCATCGTATAGTCCAACTTCCCCTAGTTATTCACCAACAAGCCCTTCTTACAGTCCTACCAGGTACGTATTATTATTATTGTAATAGCATTTGTACATTATTATCCTATAATTTATAATAATATTCTTTAATAATATAGAATATAAAAATGTAAAAATTTGACTAATTTTGTGTTTTTTTCCTCTTCTCTATTTCAGCCCTTCCTACTCGCCAACCAGGTGAACATGCTGATCATCTCATTAAAGTTTTTATACAACTTCTTATCATTATTTAATTCATTTTTATGACTAATACTGTTCTTGTTTCTTTTAATTTTTCTCTAAAGCCCCTCATATAGTCCAACCAGGTATACATACTATATATTGTATTAATGTGATTTTTTTATTATGTATAATGTATAATAATAATAATTACTGATTCAAAATTGTCTGATTTGTTTTTTTCTTTCGTTTTTTCGTGTTTCCCCCTCTAAAGTCCGTCATATAGGTAAATATTTAATAAATATAGTGCAATGCAAATAATCTATGATACAATAGTTATGAATAATTACATGTTTCTTTTATCTCCTAACTTTTGTGTTTCATTCTCTCTTTTTTTGTACTTTATTTTCATGTACCAAAGTCCTACCTCACCCAGTTATTCTCCCACAAGCCCATCATATAGCCCAACATCTCCGAGTTACTCACCTACGAGGTAATTAACAACATTTCTTTCCCAAAAGTTTTGAAAAAGAAAAGTTATTTTATATTATCATACGTATGATGAAGATTCTAATTTAATTCGTTTGGTTTTTCTTTTTCTATGTTTACAGCCCATCCTATAGGTTTGTTACGTGTTATATTATATGAATAAATACATTTTAGTAGATTGTAAAATGCATTTTCAAATGTTATGTGTTCATGTAAATCATAATATTTTAATCGCATTTTTTTTCTTCTATCTTTAGTCCCACAAGTCCCAGTTACTCACCCACAAGGTAAATTTCTATATATTTATTTTTTATGTTATATAATTTTCATTTTTATATCCCATTTATGTTTTTATCATTTAAAAAAAAATGCACATAACCATTTTATTCAAAAAAGAAAAGATTTTAATCCATATAATTTGAATTTGTGTGTTTTCTTTCTATATTCACTACAGCCCCTCCTACAGGTGATGATAAAACATAAATTTATAAACAGTATTAATTAAATATATTCACCTATTTTCAATGTTTTACATATAAATTATGAGACATAGTTATGAAATTTATGCTTTGTTTTTTGTACCCTTAGTCCGACGAGTCCAAGCTATTCCCCTACCAGGTGAGTTCTCAATAGTGTATTTTTTGTAATTGCAAAAGTTACTTCACAATAAATAACTTTTGTGCGTTTTGTAACTTTTTGCAATCATGATGTGTTAAATGTTTATAAATTTCGTTTATTTGAGCTATTTCATGTCATATTTTATCATGTTCATGATGTTAATCTATTCTTTTTTCTTATTTCAGCCCATCTTATAGTCCAACAAGGTAAATAAGATAACTATAAAACCAATTATTTATGTGCTGAATTATTGTACATTATATTTTGTATGCTCAAATCTTTGTCTAATCCAATATTTATTTTCTTTGTTTTATTTTTATTTTGCAGTCCGTCTTATTCTCCAACTAGGTAACAGAGATATCAAATTATAATAATTATATCATATATTATGCTTTCCTTTATTATATTGTAATAAATGGGGTATTTTTAACTAATTGTGCTCTGGTTTTCTCTCCAAAGTCCTTCTTATAGTCCGACTAGGTAATTTTTTATCTTTATACATCCATGTATATTATAATGAATTTATATGTGTATTTGGTGATATGAATTTCATAATTAAATTTTGTTTTCTTGTTTCTTTATAGCCCTTCATATAGTCCTACATCTCCGAAATATTCCCCGACAAGGTATTATAATAATAATATTTCAATCAATTCATGCTCAATTCAATTTAATCAGTTGTAATCCTTAAACAAACTAACAATACTTGTATTTTATGTGTTTTTTTTTCATGAACTCTGAAGTCCTTCATATAGTCCATCGAGGTAATTCTTTCGAGAGTTTTTTTTTATTCTAAAGACAGAACAAAAAATATTCGTTCAGTACATATTTGCAAAGCAAAGGTAATAATTTTTCTGTTCTTTTTTTTTCAGTCCCAAATATTCTCCAAGCAGTCCAACTTATGGAGGAGCTGCTACATACTCACCTACAAGGTAATTAGAACTTTGTACTTCAATTTATTCTTAAATAATTTTACATTTTTTGGCAAACATTGTACTTTTAATTTGAGAAGAAAAATAAACTGATACTAAGACAAAATACTCATGTTTTCTTTTCATTTGTTTCTATATTTAAAGCCCCAGTTACTCGCCTCAGTCTCCAAGTGCTTACTCACCGAGTAGCCCCACTGCAGACGATAGAATGTCACCACCGACTGATAGGAAAACTCTTAAGGGACGTCGAAAGAAATAAAACGGTAGGTTTAGTTGTCTATGAAAATTTTAACAAATTATGTTGCATGTATCATTACCCAATATGTTGCAATATGTTGAATATGTTGCATTGTGTAAAAGTATAATATTATTGAAGAAAACATATTGTAAATATTCTTGTTTCTCTATGGCTTTAAAGGATGATTCACTACTACAAAGTCTTGCGTATTATTGAGGGATTTTTCTTCTTTTCTACCCGATTATTCAACCGCAGATAAAAGATTAAATGAAAAACAGCAATCTTCTCTCTTTCTGCCAAGACAATTTTTTTTTAAAAACAAAAGTTTTATTGTACTACTACTACTACTACTACAGCTAAAACTACATTAATGTATTGATGTAATTAAGAATTGTTTTATTACTATTATTATTGTCGTGATTTTTGATTATCATAATAGAATATTCTTTTGTACATTGATAATTATATTACAATTACTTCGTCAAAACAAAATAATAATAATAATTAAAAACTAATTATTATGATGGTGTTTTTAAAAGAAGTTATAGTCGGTTGTGTAAATATGTTATAATATATAAAGCAAAAGAAAAATTGATGAAGAGAGATTGAAATACTATGATATAATAATATAGGTATAGATAAATAGCTGAATCGTTTTTTTTCTCGTTTTAATGTATAATAATATAATATATAAATACGTAATACGTTGTATAAAGATACAAGACTACAATTTTTACTCATGATGTACTATAATATATTACAAAGTATTTATACATATTGATATGTATTTACACAAGGTTGACAAAGACACACACACTTAAGATTTTTTTTTCACTACAAACTAAACGAACTCTTTTGCTATCTATGCATATATAAATTATAAATAATATAAACTATAAACAATAGTATGATATAAACATTTATTATGAATTATGGTACGGAATAATAAATACAAAAATATGGCTGTTAGATACATAAATTATTGCAGTGTATCAGAGAGAGAGTTCAACATTATTGTAAGATACAAAACATGATTAGGTTAGGTTATTTTATAGTAATATGTACATATATGTGTTACTACCAATATAATTATTGAATGTTCAGCTTAATCAAAATAATAATAATTTATAATTTTTACGCTAATTTATGCATGAAATACCTACTTTACAGTGGAATAACAACTACTACTACTGTGTTTCATTGTTGTTTTTTTTTTTAGAATTTTTAAAGTTAAAACGATTCTTACATCATAATTTTATCATATCATGTAATATAGGTGTTAATTTAAAATAGAAAGTAGTAAATGAATTTCGATTCCTGAATTTGAGTGCCGTTAAAAAAATAAACTTTTTATACATAATGAAAACAAATCCAAAAATATACATTTTTATGTCTTTGAGCATATCATGTATCTCCTTTTTATTTTTCCAACTCCATTGAACACTTGTTTGAAATGTTGTAACAAAAGAAGTATTCGAATAGAAAAGATTATCTTAAGATCTGATCTTGATTTTTAGAGAACCACAATGCATTGATTTATTTGCTTCATCTTTGAGATTTCTTCCAAAATCCTCACCGAAAAAGTTAATATTTCAAATAATAAACAACCATTGAGGTCGTAATATGTAGAGACTACATGCATTTTGAACACACAAGGTAATTGGAACTTTGAGGATAAGTCTACATAAAAATGCTGCCTGAGAGGTTTAGTTTATATTTTTGGTCCCAACATCGTATTTCAACATGCTTCTTTTTTCTTTTTGAATGTCTTGATTTATCTATCTATGAGTAAAATAGAATACAATCAGCTTTAGTACATTCATATTTACTGTACACCTTATAGGACAGATGTGTGTAATGTGTAATGTAATATACATATCTATACATAATTTAGAACACATAGAAAACTATGTGTTATGGACAGAAAATGAAGATCTAGGAAACAAATCGAAGTACATCTAACAACTGCCAAGTAAAAGTGTGTCTATCATGATGTGATATGTGTCTATCATATTATGACATGTTTATGCTGACAATCGTGGTCAAAATTGAAGAGAAAGTGATTGGAAAGGTAACTGTTATCATTATTTTTATGACTACTGCACTGTGCATCTAAAAAAATATCACAAAATAGAACTATAGTTACAAGAAGAAGAAGGTGGCAGGTAAATGAAGAACAAGAAGATGAGCTCTAGTTACTCTGTAGATATGGATTGTGGATATTACGGATAAATGAAGAGAGAGGCACGGATAGTTAGACATGGACAGAAGTGGGAAATCCTAGATATATGTGTGAGAAGAGATTGATCCGGTAAGGTGGTCGTTGCGCACGTCCTCGTCCATCACCCAGATTCTCTCTTTCTGTCTCTCCTTCTACATTTCTATGTTTTAACTTTAGTATGAGCTTTTTCGTAGTTTTTGGATGAGAGTGACTGACTGAAAGAGACTAGAGTTGGAAAGAGGGAGAAAACGAGAGAGAGAACTAGTGAGATATAAGATAGACTCATGATCTTCATCGCAAATTGTGAATATGAAATACATACATTGTACTACTAGTCTTTGGTGAGAAACTCTGGGATTGCAATATTCCACGCATGTTATCATATCTTTCCTCTCTCTCTCTCTATCTCGGAGAAATGTTATACATGCATTCTTTGTGGACTGCCACTACTACCAGCAGCGAAACTTGGATCTGCCTGCTGTTTTTCTATAAGAAAAGATTTTCTGCTTGCTGTGTACAGTACACTTCTTTTTAGCTTTTTCTCTGTATTCACCTACTTGAATACTCTCTCAGTCAGTGCATAGTGCAGCGATGTGCTAGTCAGAATAATACTTTCTACTTGTTCTCCACACTTTTCAGCCACGCACCACAAAAATACATCGGAACTGAAGACTAGCAGCAACAGTTTGTCTTTCTCTCTCGCTCTCCATTCCATTCAACACATACCCAAAAAATTCAATTCACTCTGTCCATGTGGGCACAGAGGAGTCCAACTTTAAATCTCTTCTCTGTCTTTCAATGTAACTCGTGCTTGTGAGTACTTTATACTGTGCAGTGTATGTATAAAAGAGAAAGAAAAAAAAAGGACTATACAATAAACTTTTTCTCTCACTCACTTGGAAAAGTTTTTACCAAGTTGTGTTGTTGAATAATATTATTTATCCTTTTCCATTTCTACATTTTCCTTTATATAATATATTTTAAACATAACCTCCGCTACAAAAAGAAAGTCAGACAAAAAACAGAGATAGAACAGACGAGTGAGCAACAGATTTGATCATTTTTAATATTTCAAAACCACAAAAAAGGACAGAGACAATTTCTCTCAGAGAAGTACAAAGAGAAATACTATTTATGACGGAACAAAAATGTGTGCAAATACAAAGTAATTCGTTGTTTTTTATTTACTTCTTTTCTTTTTCTTTAAAAAAACTTGAAAGTTGAACAGGTATGTACAAATGTATATGTATACATGTGATATGTCATTTGTTTTTTGAACATCACTCAGCACTCAGTTGAACAGTTTACCTAATTTGGATATTCTCTCCCATCTTCAACTTTGCACAAAGACTTTTACATATGGAGTAAAACTGTGGGATAAATCATGGTAAAAAATTTACCTTTGTTTTATTCAAAGTGACAATAATTATTTTTCAATATTTATTCAGTAAAATAATTTAAATTCGTGATATTTCGAAACATTAAAACTATACTCAAGACTCAAGTGTGTGTGTTTTCTTGTTATTTCGTACTTTGGTTGGTTTTACTTTGTACAGAAGAAAGAAAATTTTGTTAGATCTCGGCACTCTCTATCCTCATCGTTGGTGTTATTTTTCGTTGCAAATTTTTTTGACATCGTGCTATTCAAGAATCTTATGTACTCGTCTGTCGTATTATTAAGAAAAACTAGCCTGGGGTTATTCTCCGCGTGTTTTTTCCCTTCACCATCGTCGAATTTTTTGTATTCTTCTTTTGAGTCCTATTATAATTAATTTCCAAGAAACTGCTTCAAACTATATAAAAACGAAGAAGAGCAGCTTCAAAATGTGAACACTTGTGTGCAGTACAATATATTGCGTGTGTAAACTATAATGAAAGATTTTCCTCAGTACCAATCCTACGTCTTATTCTCATCTTTTGTAGACAATGTGATGAATTGAAATCTGACTATGAAAGTACGTATACTTATAATATTATACTTATGTACAAGACAAGTACAAAATTCTTGAGTGCATTCCGTAATCCATAAACTTATACCGATACATGTTTAATATTTACATACGTATGTATGATACATATTATGGTACTTGATACAAAAAGATAGTAACCATAATATAAAAAAATAATCAGCTGACCCCTGGAGGACTCGGGAAAAATTGGAAATCTGTATTCAGTATTCATCGAATTTTATCCTCGAAAGAATTCTCATCTAAATTTAAATGTGAAATTTCTAAATCTACTATACATTTACATAACCGTTTCAGTTTTTCCAACTTACAAAGCAAAAGGAAAAGGAAGAAACTTGAATTTCATATATACATGAAAATGAATGAACCTTTTGAAATTCAAAGTCAAAGCAGTACAGTAGAAGACGTGTGAAATGAAATAGTGGGTCCAGTAGAGACTAGAAACTGACGTCTTATTCAAAGGCTTTGTATAAACAGATCCTGTAAAGTTATCCTTCTGTATTATATGTATTACATATTACATATCTATATAACAACTGAACTGGTGGTGCTACATGTACAAATGTTACATAAACTAACAATGATATGACTGTACTGTATGTGTAGACTATAGAGAATAATTGCGAGTTCATTTAAATTATCACCGAGGACGAAAGAAACAATTTTAAGTTGAATGAAAGAAAGTCAAAATTGAAGAAACAGCAGTGCATTAATGCTCTTTCTACTCATTTTTGGGCTCATTTTTGTGATTGAAACATAAAAATGAAGGATTTTGATACAAAAAGGAAGTGAACGAAATCTGTTTCCTTGTAGTGTAAATATTACACATTACTAAAGAGATAAAATATAACCCAAGTCTATAACACTATTCTTCTTCTAATTGTTATTGTTGTTTTTTCACTGTGTGAAAGAAGCTATACATGTCACATAAACAGAAAAGCAGGTCGATTTCTAAGTGAATCAGAACATAAACTTGACACTTGAATAAAACTGCAAAGTAAATAATTTAATTAACTTAAATATCCATCTACTTCATATGATGATGTTAAAAAAGACAAGAACTTACACAATTGTTTCTTATTATTATGATAATGCTAATTATTATTACTACTCTAATGTACAATAAGGTCTCGTGAGCATCTGTTTAATTTTACAGACAACTAAGTAATTCCATAGCTCGTTATTCGTGCTCGTTTTCAACTAAGAAGCCGTCAAAATGCCGAACAGAAAAGGTCTTTTAGCGCCCCAGAATACGTTTCTGGATACAATCGCCACAAGATTCGATGGAACACGTAAGTATTCAATTATGTTACAAATCCTTTTTCATAACTAGTTTAATTTTAAAATGACGAAAAGGGAGAGACAAGAGACTATACAAATGTTTGGTACAAAATTGAAAATGAAAATATTTTCCTTATCAGGAGCTTATTTTTATACAAGATGTGTGTAATACAGAAATCGTATACATTATACACACAAGAAAGCATGGTCTCATCTCTCATCTGCTACTGTAAACTGTAAGTTACGTTGAATTTTCAAGGATCAAGAGGGTAAAATTAAGGTAGGATGCGTCGTTTCCCTACAGAAACAGTAGTTTTTAAAAATACACACACAGATATATACAGAGTACTGCAGAAAGCCGATAAGGAATGATCATGAAAATTTTCATTATCTTTCTTGTAGAATTAGGTGAAACATCTCTCTAGATGTTACGGTTAGGAAAACCATTAAATAAGAGATTACATACATATTACATAATATAATATTACTCTTTCTTTCTCTTTGTAGTACTCATAATAATTTGAAAGCTATATTCTCAATTTCCGTACATTTATTATTCATTATAATTTATAATATATTACATGTATAATGTGTATATAAAATCTTATATACCATACAATATACGTAAAAGGAGACATTATATACCTCCACTGTACATAGTAAACACACTACACACATTACACATAGAATACAATAATAATGGCAAGTGTGCCTCGTGTGTAGTGTAAGACTTTTCAATTCTCATCTGTTTTATCTGGTTCACCATGAAAGAGCGGAAATTATTGCATAGATGGATCAGCATGTGAGCTTTCGTCTTTCTACTATCTACTATACATTTTCTTTAAAAGCACGGACAAAAGACGACGCAGGATGAGAAAATTACAAGGAAGAGAAAATACGCACATATTCAAAGTATTGTACTACATACTACCTATATAGTATGTACTCATTTTGTAAATGATTACGTGTTACGTATAAATACCTAGAAAATAAGACTTCAAGTCACTGTTATCTTAAGAGCTGAAATTGTAGAATGTGGATATAGTAGAAGTCATCCGAATCAAAACTAAAACGTTTGAGATGCATGGATAAACGAAGAAGCAGGGAGAGGACTGACTGTGAGAGGAGGTTCCAAAGGCTGAAAGAAAGGTATATAATTATTACGTTTTCAGCTTCAGTTTCAAAGGTGGAAGGATATGAGAAAAGGCACATTAGGGAAGAAACATATATAAGCAAGAAAGTAGGATGAAGTCAACGTAAAAGAGAAAGTGACTACATTCAATGCATAACCTTTATGCATATCTATACATTGTACATTGTACATACTGTACTCGTAACTTACTCAGAACCTCACTGCCAATGATATAATATAATGTATAATAATTTATGTGTTTTCACCACTCTTATACATGTCATTAGTAATAATTGTTAAACGCATATTATGATCACACAGAAAGCAAGTTCAAGTTTTCTCAGTGATCTTTATAACTTATGACTACTGAAACTATCATCTTTAACTATAATTTAGCTGGATATTATAGTAATTCGAGAAATTAGCAACACCCCAATCTTCTGAGAATGAGCTTGCATCGTGAATTGTTTATATAGACTGTATTATATTATGATATAAAAGAAAGTACCCATGAAGTATACAAACCTTGCATTAACAAAATACATTATGAGTTTTTGATTGACGCACGGAGACTTGAGAAACATTTTCCAATTTACCAGGAGAAAGGCGAAAGGCGTAAAGAAGGAAAGTTTTTGTACTGAAGTTGTTGAAGAGTTTGGAGTTTAACTAAATACTAAATACATCATATTATTTGAACTTTGAACATATGAAGAACAAAAGCATTTAATGAGTAATGACTATTGAATATGAGTACCTTTCTAATAGAAAATAGAATTGCAAGAGACGTTTAACAAGCCACAAAAGATCGAGTATCGAGCGAGTCAGTGCATCTATTTTTTTGAATTATAACTAAACTACCTGTACATAATTTATTACACTTTGGTATGAGAAATGTATTAGAAATTAAAAAGGATTACAAAATTTCCTTTGAAACTTTGAATGAGTGGCTAGTAACTAGTAACTAGAGCTTTTCGATATGCAGTAACTATCTGCAGCAATGCAGTTTTCAGAGTACTTCATATTTTCTCTTTAATCAAACTTTGGCGTCCCTAAATCGAGTTCTTACAGACGGTTTCTGGTTTGGAAATGCAGAGAGAGAGAGAGAGAGAATGTGAGATGGACATAGACAAAGGAGCTGTAGGAGAAGAGAGTCGATTAAAATTGGAATAAGAACTAGAGTTGGAGATGGAAGTTGGAACTCTATATGAAATCGTGGTGGCGTATAAAGTATAATGAATGTCTACAGCCTGTATACTGTGTACCTACAACCTACAACACTCTATGTTGTTGTCTATATGGGAGTTAAGAGTTGGAAACAGAGTAAAATTCATTTATCCTTCCATCTTCTATCATATCTTTCCATTTTCCTCAAGCCATGTTGTAAAGCATAGCTATACATATGCTGAAGGCTTTAAATGATGGTCTAGGGTCTAGGGCTTATAATGTATATCTGTTGAACATTGGGCATTGGATGGAAGCTGGTGGTTGGTCTTGAGTTTCTAGTTTCTAGTTTATCAATAATATTCTCTTCTATTTTGAATACCCAAAGTCCGCATATGAGTTTAGATGTCTGATGTCAGATATAGAGTTTACATGGAGCACTCAAAATTAATCCCATGAAATAAATATACCATTGTATTTAATTAAATGCTTTGGATAGTGTTACCTTTTGGTTATAATACTCACTTCAAAAGTTGATCCACACATGTACAACGTACCATCAACCATCATGTATGAGTAGAACTACGAACTACGAACTATGGCTATTCATTATCCATACTTTATTGAGTATCTCTCGTTGTCCACATGTAACTTGACAGAATTTTATGTCATACTCACAGCTCACAGCGCATTCTACGATCACATTTGACGCTTGACTCTTTACTCTTGAATATTCCAGTTTTCATATTATTACAGGATTAGCATTACTGTCAGATCCACCCCCTTCGTTTTAGTCTATACTCCATACTCAATGCTGCTGCTTTGTTTTGCGTGCAATGAACTTATTTACTCTTTCACAAATACACAGATATCTAGAATCTAGAAACTAGTAACTAGAGACCAGAAACTAGTATGATGGGGAAATTAGGCATGCCGAGAATGCATTAACAAAAAGTTAAAAGTATCATAATAATATACGGTCGTCGTGCATTATGTATGTTGTATGCTGTCCATACTCCACACATATTACACACGTATATTTTCGAAGACTTGTTGCACAATTATCATTGAGCTCTCGTTACATGTTGTTCGACCTAGTGCTTTTACTGGTGGAAGTCATCTAATAAATATCATGGGAGGTCGCGGGAAACTCCTGAAAACGGTACGAGGATTAGTCTAGTAATAATGCTCATTATCTCCATCCACAGCCATATTCACATCCACATCCACGTACAGACTACAGACATGTTATTATATTGATTCAATTTACAACAGTGGCTTCGTATAAATAGCTTTTATACATCGTGCCTTATACATAGATTGTCTATCCTCATGTACAGGGTACAAGGCATTGGTACAGATTCCAAATTACACACAATATGTACAATATACCTACGTTATACTCATGTTCACCCACCTGCAGCTTACATTCCGTATTAAGTATTCCATATTTCGTATCCCGTATTTCCTAAAATATAATGTAGATGCGGATCACCCAGAGATTGTATTTGTACACAACGATAATGTAATCGTCTATGTATGGTATCGTATGTATCTAATAGGTACAATGAAAATATAATAAAACTCCATTTAATTTGAAGACGATAAGTTATCATCATAATTACAATGATCATGTATTGCCAGAGCCAAATATGAAGATCCAATTCAACTGTTTTGCGTATTATACTTGGTGGTGTGTATTTATTTGGTATTTGGTAATGTCAATGTTGATGCCGCTATTAAGTACAGTATTAAGCATTATTACAAGAGGCAAGGAACTAGTATCTACATTCTACATTCTACATATTTATGTCTATAGGTCTTTTCATTTTCATATTTTCTCGGTGCGGTGCCAGTGGTTTTATAAATTTGTGGTATCCGCCTCAACATATTTTATGGTTATTATGTTTTGCGGTACATTTTGTACTTTTATGGTCTACTTCATATTCTACGAAAGACGAAAGAGCTTAGTTTACAGCCATATAATTTATAATCCTATGGAAAATGAGAAGGAGAAAGAAGAAAGCGGGAGGAAATATTTAATATTTGTCCCCATTCCCCATTCTCCATTCTCCATGCAAAAACGAATTGAGAAAGGAAAACTGCAAAAAATATATTGAAACCGTAAACTGAGTTTCAAAATCCAGCATCAAAATGTATTAGAAAATAGAAACTAGAAACATTCTAAAATCTAAATTCTAAATTCCATTCCTAACCTTTTGCACACTGCACAACCAAACCAAAACGGAGGGAAGTGGAGAGCAGAGAGTATAGACCACCATAGGAAAAAGAAAATGAAACGGGAGGAAAAGAAGGGAAAATGATAATAAACAGTAAATCAGAGCTACAGATTATAAAAGTAGAAGAAAGTTGAGGCTAAGAAATGATGTAAAGAATATAAAATTCAAATATGTTTTCTAAACCTATGAAATTTTATTCAAGTACGCTTTTTATAAGTACATTCCTGAATAGATACGGATAAGGGATCATTTCACTCTAACGTATAATGTATAATACTCCGTTTCAATGAAAAAAACTCATTTTAATATAGTACGCAGAATGTATCGTAGAATAGATAGAAAATACAAACACTTTTGAAGGCACCACCATATCATAATATTATAAATGTACAAACGTAGCATAACCATAATAGAGCAGGTTAATCTTGTTTTGAATACGTAATGCATACTTAAAACTTAGGTGTCGTATGTATTTTATGTATATATAATTATAGAACGCAGTAGTTCATTGAGGATTCATACAGTATGAATATAGCTGCCATTTTTTGAGACCCCAAAATCAGTACACCTCAAAATTTTCCCCAAAAATTTCTATTTTATCTAGTGTAAGCTGATTTTTTTTCAATTTATTAAAGGAAAATATCTACA
>JAQGBH010005509.1:0-14192 GCA_034698265.1 Sminthurinus aureus | reverse complement strand
TAACAAACGAGATAACTACTTTCATTACATCTACTTTGCTTCATAGTCGGATGCATTATATATTGATCCATGTGGTACATGTAAATGGAAATACATACAAGTTTCACGGAGCCACACTGCTGACACAGTTATCCCCACTCGTTCTGGTTTAGTTGGAGCATGAAAATAACTAACTGAACCCAAGTGAGCTGAGCTGAGCCGAGCTGAGGTGAGTGTTCAATGTAAAATGTAAAAAGTACAAAGTACAAAGTACAAAGTACAAAGAAAATGCGTCGGAAGGTAAGCAAGTGTTTTTAAGAGAAAAAACTCTTTTACATGGAACACAGTTTACTTTACACTCTAGTGGATTTCACATGCGGAACTTATCTCAGTGTGGAGTGTGGAGTGTCGATTGTGGAATGTACATTCTAGACTCTGGATTCTAGATTCAACCCACCGTTGTATATTTTCTTATGCTCAACTGTTGTGCTCTTGTATTCTTGTAGATTTGTGAATTGATTGTACCTTGTACACTGTACATTGTACACTGTAAAAAGGAAATAATGGGAGAAAGTCCACTCTATGTGTAATGCTCAGAGCTGAGAGACATGTGCATCTTGTTTTCATTGTCCTTGTGAAATTTGCATTTGCATTAGGACCAAAATGTTGATGGCCTTTTTCCTATTTCCTATTTCACCCTTTCCTTTTCACTTTTCAAATCTTGTCTAAACCCGAAAACCTGAAGCACTTGGACTGCTGCTCCTCTACTTTTTACACATTTGAAGCAAAGGTCAGAAACACTGGATACTTGAGACTGGAAAAATCTTTATCTTGATTCTTGATTCTTTGATCTTGTTGAAGAATCAAAAACCATTACGCCGACTTTTCACTTTTTCTCATCACACTTTTGCACTCTCCATTCAATTTTCAAATGTCGACTTTGGGATTCTGTTTTGTTCCCACATCCACATCCACAGATCATAGGCATTTTGTAGTGCATTTTGTGTTGATTCCAACGAATCTCCAATCTCCATGCATTTCGCATTCTAGTTTTCCTTGTTTGATTTCAATTTATCCAAAGTACTTCTGTTTACTCTCCGAAATAAATATCATGAGTAGTTTGAGATTGTACCAAAGAATTTACTCTTACATAAAAGTATTAAATTAAAATTGAGCTGCATTTATATTTTTACTCGAGTTCCATTCCAGCTTACGCATTACGCATTACGCATCATACCATATTTTGTATTTTGTATTGATACCACGATTCAGAAAATTTGGACACGTACATGTCAAATGTAGATTGTAGATTGTGGATTGTGGATTGTGGATGTGTGAGACAAAGCTGACAAAGTTAGAGAAAATGCGAGTGGGAAAATTCAAGGAAAGTTTCTACTCTCAACTTTGACCGAGTGTATTGGTATATTGAACCAGTTTATGGAACTCAATAAAAATATTATGAGGACATGGCATGTTTTTAAATCATCCCGATTTTCCCCACTTTTTCTTCATGTGTGATGCAACATGTAGAGTGTAGAGTGTAGAATGTGGAGAATCTGTGATCTCTGTACGTTGGACTTTGGACTTTGTACTTTACTTTGTACACCGAGCATGGATCAAGCAACACAAAACAAATAAATTGAGTTGAGAGGACGGAAACTCCCAAAACAAAGAACGGAGCTTGATACTGGCTACTAATAATAATAACAAGGAGAAGGAGACAGAAGGAGCTTCAGCAGGGCAACCAAGATGAGAACAAATCTCAGTTTTCTACAAGTATATAGCGGGGTGTGTGGATATTGGAGATTGGATATGGATATATTATAAAATGATTTTTCTCTTGAATCCGTCTTTGATTTCCCGTATGTAGAAGCTAGAGAGTTGAGAACAGGGAGTTGAGTCTCGAGTCTTGAGTATTGAGACGTACGGGTTTTTCTCTCATTTATCAATGGAACCGGTATCGGATGATCCTAGATCCTGACTCCTAGATCCTAGATCCTGGATTCTGACTGTCCATGTTTTTCTTTGACTACATCAAGACAGAGAGGAGAAAAAAAATGTGCTTTGTTGGACAAACATGAACAAGTTGAAGAAAACAGAATCTAGAATCTAGAATCCAGGTTCCAGGTTGATTAGAAAAGCGGGCGCGTATCTGAAAGCAATATACAGTTATTGTTTGGAGAATTCCCGCCGGCGCTCCTTTTTTCCTTTTCTCCCTTCCTCTTTTTTTGTTTCACCCAAAAGAAAAAGAAACTGGGAAAACATGGGATAAAGTAAAAGTATAGGAAAAAGAAAGTTTGGAACAAAAATAAAAACAAGTAGCCATAACCCGTAGTCCGTAGTCCATAGTACACACTTCGACATTGTGCAGACACAACCAACAAGAAACAAGAAACAAGAAACAAGAACCTTAGACCTACACAAAGAAACGAAGCAAGCAGCAAGTCTCTTTATAAGATGCCGCACTAGAGACTAGACACTAGATGTACAGTACAATTATTTGTAGACTGCACGAGAAAAATGCATAAAGAGGAAAAGTAAAGAGGCGGAGAATTCAAGAATTCTGGATTCTCGATTCTTGATATGCTCACAATTCACATGGAGTCAAGAGCCAAGAGTCAAGAGTCAATGATGTAGGATGGATGTATAAACATGGAACATATGCAATCTGCAATACAGAATACAGAGCTCTGGGAGCAAAACTGGATGTAAGAAGAAAAAGAAGACATGAGCTGGAAAGGAATTCATTCACTCACTCACATTTCCCATTGTCAGTGGATGGATGGAAATGGAGTCGTGTTCTCTCGGGATTGGAGCAATACAACTACTCCTACTTGTGTTTCTACAACACTTGACTAGAATATAAATTTAAACGTGATTTTCCCCTTCTCCACACTCTGCAGTTTGGAGTCTCGAGTCTCGAGTCTCGAGCCTGCAGAACGGGACTTCATCTTCTTGGAGTAAAACATGTAGCATATAGCATTTAGTATACGTAAAAGGGACAAGAGTATAGTCGAGCAGTTTACCACGGTCACAACGTTCAATCCTTATCCTCAGTTTATCTCTACTTTTTAACGTGACAACTTTTTTACCGTTTCCTTTTTGCTGAATCACCGTCATCCTACATTCTACATTCTACCCAACAAATGATCTCGCCCCGCGTCTGAATTCTGGATTCTGGATTCTAGATTCTATATTCTGGATTTAAAATACTTTGAAACTACACATCTAAAAAATGAAGAGAATGACACAAGAAGCTGGAAATATTGAAGAGGGGGACTAACATTGTAAGAAAGAGAGAAAATTCATAAGTCGTCGAGAATACAGACTTTTCAAGTTCCAAGTCATGTCGTTGCAGTGGGTGAAAAATACAAAATACCAAGGAAATAGCTAAGAGAGGTGACATACTCGAATCAAGTTCCAGCTCCAGATCCAACTTGAATCTCAGCAATCAACCACTTACACGTTTTATCCCTCTCCCCCGTTTCTTTTGCATTGCCCATTGTAAATTCAGCATGCACCGACGCCCAAATTGTTGCCACTTATAATGTACATGTAAACTGAACACTGAACACAGTAAGCTCAAGATTGTAGATTGTAGATTGTAGATTGTAGATGGATATGGAATAGATAGAAAGTCACTATTAAGAAGCGTCGGAGAGGCAAGAGTTTGAGGACAAGAATAAAATATCAGTAGAGATGAGAGGAATATATATGGAGGAAAAAAAGTGGAGGTGTTTGTGAACGTCAAATTTCACTCGTCCTCATTTCATCTCATCTCATCTCTCATCCACACGTTTTCAGCCCTTTACGCTACATTCATCAGCAGTGAAGCAGTAAAGCGAGTGAGTGAATGAGTGAAGGAGGGAGTGAGTGAACGAGTTCATCAAATTGCTTGTACTTTTCACATAAGGAAATGTGAGCAAATTGTCTGGATTCAATATTAAGTCTAGTTTCTAGATTCTAGATTCTAGATTCTAGAGTCATTCTCACTTGACATTCCACAGATGACTTTTCATAGAAACGTCTACTTGATACCATATTTATACATGTACAACGGACAAGAGACTGGGACAAAAACCATAGACACCAACGTAAAACCAGCAGCATGATTTGTATCCCGTATCCCGTACATATGCCATAAATGAAATCCCTATTTTGTGATCCTTGTGCTCTGTGCTGGTTTGTGCAGTGTGCAGTATGTAGTGTGTAGTTTTTAGTTTGTAGCAAACTATTTCAACTTTGTTCTCAATGGCCATCTCTTTTGTAGCAATCTTTTTCTTTTATGAGAGCTCATTGGACAAATTGGGCTTGTCTTCAGTGTTCAGTGTTGAGTGTGCAGTTTAGCACGGAGAAACTCATCACACCGTTCCGACCTGCATCCCGTCGGCGCTCTCGGCACTCTCGGCATTTTCTCGCCTTTACCACAATAGAAAATAGAAAATAGAAAATGGCAAGAAGAGTCAAACTTTTCTACATTTTTCATCCCTCACAAATGCCTATACATTATACAGATTGAGACACGTAGATTACACATAAAACGAAACTTTTTCTACATTTATCCCAAGATGTATCAAAAACACGTGAATCCATTTTCCCTGTGTACAACAAATCTGTGGAATCTCTCGAGTGTCGAGTGTGGAAACTCGAGACTCGAGACTCGAGTCGAAATGCTTTATCATATTACCTTGAAAAGCATAAGCTTGAAGGATTGTTCTTGTTCTACATCTCCCTTTATCTCTCTTTATCTCGTATCTCAAATCATATTGTTCAGCACCGTATGTTATATGTTTATTGATTTTGTTGCGCTTAGCAACAATACAACTTAGAATTGTTGTGTTTCTTTCTTTTCCCCTTTTATATTTTGACGTATCATTTCGTCTTTTACTTTTCACCGATCGGGTAGTATAATATTATACATTATGATTCGTTGAATGGGTCATTTTTACTCCTTGAAAGGAGTTACCTTTTTTACTTAGAACTTTTTACTATTGAATAAATCATATTGCTTTGAACCTCTGACCTTTTCACACCTTACTTTTTATGCTCGTCATTTTCATTTTCCATTTTACTTGTGCTCTGATATATGAAATATATTTTATCCTTATTACCACCGAACAAATTGCATAATAACTGATACATTATAATATAATGTCCTTTTAGTGTATTGCAGGAGAAGCTTTTTACTGAAAACAGTTGCAAATTTGTACATGTGTGCCCAACTCCCTGTTTTTGAACTATGAATAGAACACACAAACGAAATATAAAATTGCGATGAACTAATAACTAATCTGTGAACCACTGATCACTTTTAAATTATGCACATATTGTACATTTGAAATAAAAAATTAATACATATACCTGTTCAAAGAACCATTTTCTTTCAAAAAGTTTTATAACTTTTACTTTCTTTTAGAACTCTTACTTTTATAACTCCTCAAAATTCTGAATCGGACAGAGAAATTTTATTCAGATAAAGAATAAAGACAAAGAAAATTGATATCATTAATCAGTATAATCAGTAAAGCCCTTGACATTTTGTATCTAATTTCGGGATTCCGAATGGAAAATACAATCGAAAATACTTTTCAATTGCATTAGATTTTTTTTGGCGGCTTGGTCTTGTCGCATTTTTTGCTTTTGAATTTGTGTTTCATTTTTCATTTCCGTTTCTCTTTTCAGGTTTCAGTGACCTCAGATGTCACGGCAGAAGTTTTGTGTCGGCAAAAGTTCAAAGTTTAATAATTAATTATTTATTTTGAAAATGTGTAATATCCTTTAAGTCGTGCTTGTGTGGGATTTAGAATACTTTTGCATAGGTTATATATATATAGAAATTGGACATTGTTCTACTGTGAATTTTTGATAATTCCAGTTTGTACTTATTTTTTGTGTAGAAGTGATTCTATTTTGTGACTTGTGACCTTCAATTTGAAGACCATACTCCATATCTTACAGATTATGAATAATTGTTTACAATGGAACAAACTATAGGGTAAACAAATAACAAAAGAAAAGTGTAAGTGATTGGTTTGGTACTTAAGATAAGTATATACAAACTAGCATATATGTACATGTTATTATAATAATTTTTCATTTAAACCTCTAAACTCTAAAACTTTAATGGATTGTGCCTGTTTGTCTACTTTTCTTTGTTGTCCAGGATTGTGCTGAAAACGTATAAATCATCATACTAAGAATTCCCTGGAGTTTTGGTACATATAAAATATTATGTACATGTATGCTGATTTCCGCCAAGGATCAAGAGGTTTATGGTTTATCTTCAGGTACAAAAAGGTAAAAATACTTTCTTATTAAAAGGACAAAGAGCATGATTCATACTTTTCATAATACAATAATATATGATTTTAATATAGCTGTCATATATAGTGACTTATTTTGTTTACTATCATGTATCATGTGTACTATTGTTATTTACCTACACCCTACACTTTTGCTTTTATTTGGTAGTATGGGTTCTTAATGAAGTTGGAATATGTGTGGTACTAAAGTAGTAAAGGTTGCCGATTTGTTACTTTGAATAATGAAAATAATAATATCAAGATTTATGAATTCCAATTTGATGGAATATTATGATAAACATCCATGAAAGGTATCCCACACAGTATGTTAAAATTAAATATAGATTTATATTATAATATCTTTATATTTTCAATTTTCAATAATCTAAACCTTTTTTCTATCAAAAATCAGAATCAGAATAGATCTTATTTTCATTCCACATTCCACATACAATAACAATAACAAGAAGTAAACTGGGAAGACCGGAAAGCACAAATTCCTTTAAACATTTTGTATCATAATATTATGCTTCTTAATTTTAAAGTACAAAGAGTAGGTATTTCTATTGGTTTGGGCAGATATTTTGTATTTTTAGTTCCTGCCTTCCTTCCTTATTATTCAAGGTTTTCCTATAATTGGTTTAACTTGCTTGTTGATTGTTGATGTCATTTTTCGGTTGCAAAGAATTGTTATTATTTTTGTTTATTGAGAATTTTGTATTAAGTTAAAAGTTATGAAGGGAGTAATATCAAAACCTTCGAGTGGGTGTCTGTATAATGGGAAATGGGAATATCACACATACATAATTCTATATTTATCCGAATTTTTCAGATGACGTATTTATTGTTACTTCATCATATTATATTGACCTAGACCTAGAATTTACAACTTGTACCTTGTACCCCCTTTTTGACACATGTTATGTAAGGACTACAGACTGCTGACTATAGAGTGCAGACACTAATAGATAATAGGTAATAGATATACTCACTCAAAACAAATCCTTAATTTAATCCTTTTTTTAATTATATAGTTATTTTTTTTGTTGACAGTGATAATTTGTACTTATGCAGTATTCAGTACGTTTTTTTACTATTGAATATTGAACCTATATATGCTATGGTATCTCCTTTGTTAACATATATCAGTCACCAGTTTTTGGTGAACTACAATTTATATAATAAGGAATATTGAATGAAAGAATGAATGTATGACCTTTCGTTGATATAATAATATGAATCATCTATATTAGATTATATAGCATGTGCGTATTTTCCATTTTGAAAAACATAATATTATAGTGAAATGATTGAATTCAAATGAAATCATGTAATTTGACATTCCTAGGGGTTTTGTTACACCTTTCAGAGCTTTTATAATATCAAATATATATATATACTATGGTCACATCCCAATGTTTTTTTTGATAGTTGATACAATTCCAAACTATGTATATATGTAAATATGTATGCTTAAATGTATTAGGGCTGTATTAGGTAAATGGATTTTCCAGTTGATTTAAGTTTAACTGTATTTAGATATACCTTCTTCATAATATTCTGTTCCACACATAATATTTGTATAATATTATAGTTAAAAACAAAGAAAAAAGTTGTCCGTGCTGTTGAATTTGAAGATTGATGCTTTCTCCAGTTTTGTTTACATATGATCTATAATTCAAATAACGATTACGTTCAACATTGAAGTTCTACTGTAAACATTGATAGTTTAAGTAAAAAAAACGAGGACCAAAATCATCCTATTCTAACCCACTATGTAAATCAAAGACTATAATATTGAAAACTCGTTGTACTTTTGTTTTTATTGGATTGAAACTTGTTATGCAAAAACATAACTAACGTTGAATATTTACCCCAGAGAACCCTAGTATCCTAATGATTTATTAAGAATATTAAATACAAAATAATATATTATGAGGGTAGTAATTCTATTGTACTGTACCAAGTAAGTTAGTTAGTAGTTAGTACGTGACCACTGTCAAACAATTGTAACATTTTGCTCACTGATTATTAAATAATATTCAATGAATTTCATGTTTAACACTGTATTGTTTAGGGGTATATACTTTGAATGACGTATAGGTCATTCCTGAATAGACTCGTACATATATTATACATAAATTTACCTAAATTGAAATGGGGATGATTCAGTCAAGAAAATAACTATGTATTTAATTGTTACTCATTCATTCAATTGTTCAACAATAATATTATTATATAATTTGTCCGTCCTGTTATTGTATTCATTAATTGACAGTCCTTGACACGATAACCCTTAATATAACTGCGGCGCCTATTCTACATCTATAGATTTTGTGTAGTCACATTTGGCTTCATTCATTTGTACAGGGGTAAAAAAAATGTCAATATTATTAGTCATTATGGTCTATGCCTAAAACCGCCTGTAAAAATGTAGATACATGTTGAATGTTGACGTGTGTCATATATATTATATATTATTTAAATTGTAGTTGAATACGTAGTGTGAAAACAAATTAGTAGACACACTGTGTTACTATTTTATGTGTGTACATCTGTATCCCACAGTTTTGTTCATTTTAAAGTGTGCACACTGCACACATACCTATATGATAATATTATAATATTATGACGATTCTTGTCGATAATAAGCAGCTACAATCAGAAACAAAATTTGGTTGGCAAGCACAAGTAGCATGATTAGATCATATCAAAGAAGGGGGTCCATCAAGCCGACATATTTACAATTCAAAATACAAGTATCTTATATATGAATCACAAATTACAAGCAACTTTTGTGGCATTTTGATCAAACTCATGTGCCTTTGGGTGATGGGTGATTATCAAATTTAATAAAATGCAGATCAAAACGTGTAAACCCCCTCGTACTTCGTATGTGGTTTGTAAATAAATAAATAAATAAATAAATGCATAAATTGTCACAAAAGTAATCAAAATCAACTCAATCAAACGGTAATTGTAAATTGTGGGTATATCTATAATCTATACTGTAGTATACTACGTATACTCTTGACTCTTCTTTAGATCAAGTATGCGACTAATTTTTTTCTGTGTATTTTGAGAGATCCATACAATCACTTTAATTTCGTTGATAAAGTAGCACTTTGTATGTGAAATTCTTTTCGAATACCTAATGTTGAATGCTGATGAAGATTGTACACAATTTCTTCTGACTTTATAAGCCTTGTGACTTGTGACTATGTGCCTTGTTCCAGATCCAATACGAAAATTTCCAATGACTCAGTACTTAATGTAAATTTTCAAATTTTGAACTGATGGAACGTTTGATTTGATGAAGCTGTACACGATAAATTTATTCAGTCAGTTGTATTATATTTATTGAGTTCATTTGAGCTTGCATCAGTCCTCAGTTGGCGAGAATTAGTTTTACTTTATACTTTTTTTTATGTCAAATCAAAACAAAATTTTAAAAGACCAAGTTTGAAATTTCTGATTCGACAAAACATTCTCAGCATTGTTGCTGTGCGTTCTTCATATTTCATCTCACATCGTCTTCTGTAGCTTTTTATTCTTTACTCTTGATTCTTGATTCTTGATGCTAGATAGGTAGATTGATATAGTGATAAGTTACATGTAATATTGTGTATACAGTATAGGGTAACATTGTTATAGGATCGGTATATTTTTGCGAGTTCTCATGTATTGAATTCATATCCGTCTCTTCATCAATTCATCTCAATTCACAATCCTTTATCTTGACATGATATCTTTCCACTCTGAAAACTACCATTTAAATCTCGGTAATTGTGTGTGCACACATTTGTACTTAGATTGATAATATTTTACTGTACTGTGTTGTATTATACTAGTCACTCTGACGTGTCTGTAGTTGCAGTACATGTTACATTTAATATGCTCTTCACTTTAAACATATCATAAATACTAAATGCTGCCGATCTGTCAATTCAATTCCGCTTGCTTAGAAGTTAAAAGTACACATTGCGTAGTATACATTATACATACATGATACATTTGCGTGTGATTTGTGTAACTGCTGTCCATATTTGTTTTCCTCTAAAGTCACATTTTTATTGCTCCCATAAAATTTCTCCCTCTTCTTCCATCTTCGATTCGAAATGCGTGTATATTTCAACAAAAATAGACATACACTTAAAACTTTTATAATACACATGACTAAAATCAATAGGTGCTACTACGATCAAATACCAAATGATATTATTATCATTATTGATTATTGCTATCACATTTGTTAATGTAATTGCATTTGGGGCTGGTATAAAAACATGTGTAAATGTTCTGTTGTAAAAATTAGTCAGTTGAAGATGGATAGATAATAGATAATAGACCCATTGAGTATTGAGTAGCGAGCAGGAGTACTTAGGAGATGAAGATACTGCGGAAGGCAAGTCTTCAATTCGCATGATTCCCATAAATAATTGTGATAACGCAATCAAAGAATTGCAAAGTAATATTTTTTTAAAAAAAAGCCAAAGGAGCATCGATTGACAATTGCGTCATTTTAATCTACCTATCTATGTACGCTTGGGATTTGGATATAGACAAACAAAGAAGGAATTTTTATCGTGGAGGGTCATAAGTATTAGTAATCCTTTCTACTCGTGAATGCTCATCATGATGTGGTGTAGAGTATAGACATGATACATGTGATTGAAATATTTTGAGGCAACTGCCCTCATCTTTATTTTAGTATTGAGTATTGATTACTGATCACTGATCACGAATAATGAGTGAGTAGCCCAATTGAACGACTATTACTTCATTGCTCATTGCTCATCTAAAATTATTTATACCTTTGTCTATTTGCAAACAGACATGTACAAATACTAAAATTTGTCATAGTTTATTATACTTTATACTATGCTGCGGACTGTGGAGAATGGAGAATCAATAAAAATTAAAGATCAATTCTCAATGCTTTAGGGTGGTCACTGAAGAGACGTCACCACAGCACTGAATATGATAATCACATCATCTCCTCAGTTTTTATATAGTCAAACATTTAGTGTACATCCTCGCTACTCCATTCTCTATACTATACTTAAATAGCATAATTTTTGGATACATCATTTACTTTTCGGTAGATGTTGTTGAAGTTGTTCTAAAGCATCTGAAAAAAAAACAAGGAGGAATTTCACTGCTATTTATCAAACCAAACTGAAGACAATTTTTTCTTGCTGGTATGTAGAAGAAGAAAATGATAGTACATATGTATCATATCATTTGTAAATTGTGGATACATATACATGTTTTTGTGGGTTGAATGTTGGATTGGATTGGATTGGATTGTGGAAGGAATCAGTTATGTATTTGTAGTGTTGGTTGGTAAACTAATGGCGATAATCTGTTTACTTATCGCATCGCATTGTTACTGATGAATATACATAAATAAATAAATAAATACGTGTATGGTGTATGTATACGTATCAATGTGCAAAGGTATGTATGTATGTATGTATGTATGTATACATGTGTAATGTATATATGCATGCATACAGAGTAAAGATGGAACTAGGTCAAAAGAAAAGAAAAAGGCAAGAAGAAATGAAGTGCAAGAAGAAATGAAGAGTTTGTACGTGTAATAAATACAGCACACAGCATACATACTCAGATATGCAGTAGTTAGTAGTTGTAGAAAAACTCATGTGTACAGATACATGTACGACGAATATATTTATCAATGTACGTGCATTACGTTCATTCATTCACGTCTCTAAATGTACACAGTACATACATGTGTATTCTGGCTGTGTGGCAAATGAAAAGCCATCATAATATGCAAAAAGCATCCCTATATTATTATTATTATTATACATCTATATTGATAGAGTCTTGTTACCACGGATACTTCTACACTACTATTGTTATTGTTATGGATTGGAATACAGAATATGGAACACTGGATTCTGTATGCTGTGACTGGAGAATTCTCCAGTACCTTATAGGACTGTTATTAGTATTAGATATATGGACAAGGATTTCTACAACTAGGATGACACGCTATTAATCGTGCCACTTATCTTCTTGTCTTTGACCTGTGAGGTCACTTCTATATTTTGCTCTGAATAAAGTTCTACATTTGGTATCTGAATAACCCGACTCTGTCAATATATATATATATATTGTATATTGACTAGTAAGCCAAGTGGGCGGTATATAAAACTCAGACAAATAGGAATTAGTTTAGGGCCCATGGCCAAAGATGGAAATTTTGTAATGCCATTTCATTACCATTACTTGCGGCCTTTCGGCTAAGCATTCCCATTCCCATTCCTTGCTATTTTGCGCCATTACCATTACCAATACAAATTCGAACCATTTCCATTCCCATTCCCATTCCCGTTTAAAAGGAAAATGTAATGCACGAAAAAAACTAATTCATGTCTTTTAAAATGTAAACAATTATCCGATGGGATTTATAATGTGTTTCCTAGTTTTTCACACATTATTTGTATTGAAATATAACTTTTAAAGTAGGCGATCAAAAGTAAAATTAGTTGACTCGCTGTACATTAATTGTATACAAATTAATTTATCTTTGAAATTTTATGAAATTGGTAATTTTTGGCAAAGCTTTTTCACGGTTCATTAGCCATTTTAATTTATAATAATAATAATAATTATTATTATTTTCGTTAAATTCTATTGTTTTTAAAACTGCTCTGATTTACAATTGAGCCCCTTAGAAAGACAAAACCCTCCAAAGTTTCCATGGAAATTAACAAATTTAAAACACATGTTTTAAAATAAAAAAAACCTACTGGAGGGTTTTGTCTTTCTTATTGGCTCAATTATTCTTATTTTATGAAATTTAATGTTAAGCAAAACTTGACAGTGGCTGAAAAAAACCCAAAAACTACATAATTTTCATAAATTTTGACCGCAGCAGTGAATAAATTCAGTACTTATTCAGTTAAATGTGATATGAAAGATCTTTGTTAATTTTGGTCAAAATGTGTCATATTTTTATTTACTGATTTTTTTTGCTAATAATTTTGTTTGGTTTAAAAATAAATAGCATTTGAAATAATATTGAGGTAATTTAAATTTTTTAAAAGATTGTTTAAATTGTAAAACGACAAAAGAAGCGTAATTTTTTGTCTAAAAGATAATGGTAATGGTTTTGAAATATTTGCATCGGTAGTCATTACGAAATGAAAGTAATTTCAATTACATTTTTAACAAAATGATGTTCAAATTACCCACGTATTATTTTGGGAGTGCTTTGAGGAGTGAATTACATTACCATTCCATTACCTTTCCATTCCTGTTCCATAGCATTACCATTACTCGCACCATTACTTGTGCTGCATTACCATTACCAATATCATTACTCAAATTTTGGGAATGGTAATGGGAATGCATTACATTTGAACCATTCTAATGGTAATGGCATTACAAAATTTAAATCTTTGCCCATGGCGCTGGCTGACGATTTTTGCATCTGATTGCGCAAATTAAAATCAATCACACAAACCACGCCTAAAGCAAGGTTTATGGTGCTACTCTACACCAAATGGGTCATTATGTGTTCTGGATCCGAAAGGGAAAGAAGCATAATCTTGGGGCCTGGCGCTTACAAAAGTAGCGACTTGTGAAGAATATCACTAGCGAAAGCAGTGAACAGTGTTTTGAGTGATTGATTGCTTGTGGGTACTACGCAGGATTCCGAGTAGGATAGCTACACTGAAAGAAAAAATGCATCCTGTAACCATTGCTCGTAAAAAAACAAACATCCCGTATTCGGTACATTGCCGAGTACATTGCAGGGATGCTTCAAATTTTCAAAATGTAATGCACAAAAATTTTGGTTTAAACAACGGTCTTATAGTCTATGGCAACAAAGCATCTTCGACTTGTAAAATAAGGAATCACAAAACGGGATAGACT
>JAQGBH010005508.1:0-14194 GCA_034698265.1 Sminthurinus aureus | reverse complement strand
AAAAAGTCATTAAAAATTCTTGGTCGGTGCTCATCGGTAACAAATGTATGAAACAATATAAAATTTTTCTGAAATCTGAAATCTACAGACTACAGACTACAGAGAGAAAATAAAAAGGAGAAAAAAGGTTAAGAGAGTAAAACCCGCGTAAAATTCCAAGAAAATAGGATTGAGGAGAATGAAAAAAGTAGTAGTACCGGTTACCGGTGCTCGGTTCTTTTCAATTTCAATTTTCAAAGTGGTATTTGTTGAGCATTAACATTGAACCTTAAACCTTTGGATTTTGAAGGTATTGTACATGTTATTTTGTATTATAGAAATTTTGATGGAGAATGGAGAAGTGAAAGCGGAAATTCATTCGGAATTTGGAATTTCAAGATTCAAGAGACTCTTTACTTTTACTCTTTATTCTGCACTTTTATTCTAGATTCTAGATTCTAGATTCTACATTCTCCACATGGTTTAATAACTCATTTTGTTGGCGTCGAGTGTCGAAAGTGGAGAATCGAGAATCGAGATACTACAGACTAGAGACTCATTCTCTCAGCTCACGTTTTTTACTCTTACTTTTTACTTTCCATTTCTTTCCATTCTTTTCTTTCATTCTCTACTTTGTTCAGTCGTTGACATCCGGGAATGGAAATCCAAAATCCGACATCCGACATTATCAAAGCGACAGGTTCCTTATTTCTTTTCCCTTGTTATGGAATATACAGAATATAAAGCTCATCTAATGTGAGTCTCTCAAGCCTCAAAATTAAAGATTCAACATTCACTGTGTAAAATTCTCTGTATTCTCTCTCTCTTTCTCTCTCACTTTCACTCCATTTTCTGGGCTCTTGACTCAACTGAAAAATCTAGACTCTAGGATCCAGAATTTAGAAGGACTTTAAAACTAAACATACATATACATTCAGAGAAGTGAATTGCATATTATTGCATACCTTAAAACTGCATTTTATTGTATTGTGTCTTACACCTTGTATTTTCTGCACTCTATTTCACATTTTGCACTTTAATCGTAATCGTAATAGTAAATCTGGAGCCTTTGACAGCAAAAATCTTGAATATTGAATTTAGTCCTTTCTCAAACTTTAAATTTTCAATTTTTCCCACACAAAAGCATGAGAAAAATCCACCATTCAATGCCAAAATTACCAAAATTAAGTAGACAGATTGAACACCGAGTATTTGAGAATTGAGTATTGAGTACTGAGTCTCATCTGATCTGATGTGAAAATACGTGCAGAAAATCTGAAATATAAAATGCTAAGTAGAAAATTGAAAATACAAAATACAAAAGGCTTGAAACTCGAAACTCGAAACTCAAAATTCATGAAATTCATATGTGAAATTTCACATGTCCCTTGTAAAAATTTTGAAAGAGAAAAGGTTTTCTTGGGCACAATGAACAAAGAACAATGCAAAATTCACAATGAGAAACTGGGGAAAAGAATAAGAATGAGATGGCCAAGGAGAAGAGAAGAGTGTGTAAGTGAGATACATTAGGTATTAGGTATTATACATGATAAAATACTGATAAGAAAGAAGAATACGATATAGATAGAGAACAGAAAACAGAAACCCGGGAGCAGGGAATTCTGAAAGCTCAAAACTCAAAACTCAAGACTCAAAGTGTCGAGAAAACTTGCATGAAGCAATAAATTTCAATTTGCACATTTTTGAAGCAAAAGAGAGAATCCTAGAATCCTAGAGGAAGGAGGAAGGAAAGGAGAGCAAAAATGTAAAAAGTAAAAATGTGATGAGAAGAAAAGAAAGGAGCAAAAATGGAATGAAAAAGGAGCGAAAGGCGAGAAGGAATTCCCGCTTTTTGTCAAAGTGCTTTTCATGGTAGCCATTATCATTATAAAGGAAGGAACATTACACATTACACATTACGCATTACCATTAGAACGGAACAGGAACAAGAACAAGAAGTAGCAGCAGGTTTCTCCAGAATCCAGTCTCCAGTCTCCACACTCCAGAGCAGAGTGAGAAAGAATTCATATTATACAGAAAATACAGAAATATAGAGAAAACCCACAACCCGAACAGCGAAGAGTGAAGAGTGAACTGGTGAAAGTGGCGAAATAGGATGTAGGATAATAATAATGCTGAAAGCTGAAACATATTGTCTGTCTCTCCTAATGGATAGCAGGAAAATGAGAACAAGACGGAGAAAACGGAGAAGAAGAATACCTGTACGTTTTACCTACATCCAGAATCTAAAATCTAGAATCTAGAATCCAGAATCCAGAATTCAGAAATACCTCTGCCTAACGCCTGATGTCTGATGTCTAATGGCAAATGGCAATGCCTTCATCTTCATCTTGATCCGCTAGCATCTCGCATGTGCTATATACTCTGCTACGGCGAATGTGATGGTGAGAAGTCTATTACCTCCATTAAAATTTCACACGGGTGTGTAGAATGGAAAATGTGAATGGAGAATTATGCAAAATGAAAATTGGAATGCAAATCCAAATCCAAAATTCATATAAAAGACCAAGACAAATAAAAATGGAGAAAAAATTGCACATCATTTTATCTCAAATCTCAAATCTCGAATCTCAGCCTTTGACATTGGACATTTGAGATTCAAAATTCGACATGCGACTTTTGCAAAGTCGCAAAATCCACTTACTCTTTTTAGTCATTCTTCTCGGGATTCATTTTGTACAGCATATTCCATATTCGCAGTTTGCAGAAGTTCTCCCTCAAGAATTCAATTTGGTTGAAACTGGAGCTGAAACTGGAACGACAACGAGAACGAGAGCTGAAACTTGAGCTGGAGATGTGCAAGTGGAACAGGAAGCGAATTGAGACTGGAGACTTGAGCTTTGAGCTGAATCATTCTAGTACATTGAAAATTGAGATGAGTTGAGCTGAAATCTGAATCGAGTGAATAGAAAATAGAAGAGTCACATTATTATTTCTCTTCTCTTGTTCTCAATTCTCAATTCTTGAGTCTCGAGTCTCGAGTCTCCAGTCTTAAGCATTAGCAAATTGCATATCCTCGTTCCTCGCACTCCACTCACAAGCCGTAATTTAAAAGGACGTTATGACATTTTTTCTACATCTTTTAACCTAGAATCAAAAATCGGAAATCCGAATCCGAATCCGAATTTTGCATACACGGATTTTTTTACGCTTTACCCTCTCTCATTTCCAACGTTCAGCGTTCAATTTTCAATTTTCAATGCCCACAGGTTTCAAAATTCAAAATTCAAAAGGTGGAAAATGGGAACGGAAAATCCACTTTAGTAGAAAGGAGAAAGGAGAAAGTAAAAGTCATTAAGTACTTGAAAAAATTCGCATGTTGAATTTGGAATTTGGACTGCTGGTTGATTTTTGGATAAAAATAACTCAGTTTTCTTTTCCATTTTCCATTCTTCATTCATTCATCCAGGATCGAATATCGGATATCGGATATCAAGGATCGAGGATCGAGGCTCCAGATTTTTCTACTTCTACCTGCAGCCTGCAACTTTATCTACCTTTGTACCTCCTTTAACCATGCCATAAAAAGAAATGCAATCCACTTGCATTTTGGCATTGATTAAAATGATGAGATCATTATTTTTAAGCACGGACAATTCCAAATTCCCAATTCAGAATTGAGACTTGAGAAATGAGAAATGTTCAAGTAAAACGGATGCAAATGAAATGGACATACGGTAAAAGAGGAAGAGAACTTTAATTATTCCACAGGAAGAATCCGTTTCAGGTTTCAGCTTTCTACATTTTGCTTTCACCTCTTCCATTTTATTTATCATTCCATGTTCAATGCTCAACATTCAACATGCAAACAGACATAACACAGAGCATACTTAAATGTCTACAACTAGACACTAGATACTAGACACGGAACATTGGGCTGATCAAGTTTCATTGAATAATAAACAGTAATAGTATAATTATTATTATTTACGTTTCCCTGCAACTTTTTCACTGAGCGACCATATATGTTTTCTTTTTTTCAAGACAAAATATTTGCATAAATATCCATTGTCCATTGTACAGTTTGTAGATAATAATTTACAATGTACTGTGTTGTGGCTTGTGGCGTCAGTTATCATATTGATGTCAAAAACAGGGAAATTCCAGGAGCTCGAGCCTCCAGCTCTTACTCTTGCTCTTGGTCTCTTCCAGTTAATCAGGAATGAGAAATAGTTGAATCAAAGTTGCCTCGAGGATCGAGGAATTTCAGTTTAAATTTTGGATTTGGATTGTGATGGAAAAATGTGTGTGTATGTACATCCAAAAATAAAGAACTTGACTCTGGATTCTGGATTCTGGATTCTTGATGCTCGTTTCCCCGTGGACACTGTTTTGGACTTTGAGCTTGGAGTTTGATGGCGAGTGGTCAGTGGAGGTGTGGGAAATTGGGTGTATTGCCGGTTGTGTGTTGTGTGCTTTCTGGTTGTGCTTAACTCCTTCACCCCATTGCAAGACATGACACAACATGACAAGTCCACAATGTACTTTGTAACATGATTTTGTAACATGAACAATGAACATGTAACATTGTCATTTTTGTCTTGTATATTATTTTTGCAAGAACTGTGCAAGAATTTTTACCATTGGATTTATATTATTTGAATATTGATGAATTTTCTATCTAACATCTAAATCTAAAAGATTTACTTTTTTGTACAAAACGATCAAAGACCAATTAGCGGAGAATATTCAAGTTGAAAGTGATATTTGTAGCAAAATAAGTGAAGTAGAAAACACTACAAAAGTTTCAGAAGTAGTCAAAAAAGTAACTGAGACTTTTAAATTGTACAAAGATGAAATGGCCCAAGAACAACAAGAAATAGACTTTTGGAAACTCACAGAAGCACACGAAAAGCAACGAGAATCCGATGTCAATGAATTATCTGAATTTCTGGACTCTGTTTTTGACACAAATGAAAATGAAAATGACGATGAAAATGAAAATTGTGACTGGAACGAAAAGAAAAGAGTTTTTCTTGCTTCTACTGTTTTCTCCTTATCCGTTTCATCACTCTGTTTTTCCATCTCCATGTCTTTTTCTTTTGTTCTTCCACTTGATCATTTTCTTCTTGTGACAAACTTGCATAATCCACCACAACTTTGTTAAGAACTACGAAACAATCTTTAACATCCGTTTTAGTACTTTTCTTTTTAGAAGGTGAGGATAATGAGGAGTCAACACTATCAGAAACTACATCTTCATCTTCCTCCTCCTCCTCTTCTTCATTATTATTATTAGGTAAAAAGTCATTAGAAGGCAAAATTTCATTATCTAAAAGCTCATTATCATCAATCGGCTCTTTGGACAAATTTTCTTTATTTTCTTCTTCATATGGTGATTGTAATAATTCAATCCTTTTCAGGGAATATGTGCAAAAGCCCATAGTCATTGTACATGGTTAGATTTCATGTACATACCCAAAGGCAAGAGCAGGGCGATCAAAAAAGTTTTTAACTACTATGCAAAATGTTTTTTGAAACTTGGGATGTTTTGTTTAATTTTGAGGAATCTGTAAGGGTTGGAAGCCTGAAATTTCTAGGACTAGACGACAATCGTATGTATGCACAGGGTATACAAGGAGGGCCCTTTAGCTTTAACAAGGACCAAGCACCAGACGTCTGAAGTTGTGCAAGTTTTGATCCGCCATTGCCTTACACCCTAATGTGTAGTGTAATTGAAACGTTAAAGGATTTTGGTTCTCCAACTTTGACCTTTGGTAGTGCTAAATATTTAAAATTGCCCCAAAAATTTGATCCCAATCGGGAGTGAGCGGAGAAATTGGAAAATGTATCCAAACTGATTGGTGATTCGGATCTTGGATACACGAAAATTAGCCAAGCCATGTCAGATGGCGCTGGCTTGCTGGAGTGTGCAGTATTAATGCTATTAAGTTTGGCAATAATACCAGATGACAGATAATATTTTTCAGGTACATTTATATTGAAATGTGGTGGGTTCTTTCGTAATAAAATGTGTAAAGACGTGGATCTCGCACCTTCGTGAGTGATTCCTTAGACACTGCTCAAGTAACTATTGTACAATAGAGCTCATAAGGAAGGTTTCGCTTGTTATAAACGAATGGGAGTTCCAGCCGGCTGCATCCGTACCTGCTGTAGGACCTGCTTGTCTCTTAACGCTTACAGATCCCGGAAGACAAAGTGTGCCCGCAGGAGCCCCCCCGCATTCTTCTTCTATACATTTGGCAAAAACTGGAGTAGCGTCCTCACAATCTTTCTTGTCTTTAAGCAACCCCGTGCACTTGGAAAATCCAGCGCAGTTCCGATAGTAAAAATAATCAAAGTTGTATTGCGCCGCCACAAATAGCTTGCGCCCAAATAGATGCTCGCTCCAATAAGACATGGTACCCTTGATATGGTAATTTCTCTTCTTTCCTTCAAGCTCATCATTATAACTGTCCACATACCAGTTTCTCATGGGAAATTTTTGATACAGCAGGTCTGAAAGCTGCTTCGCAAATTCCGGATGACCCGTTTTTTCGTTAGCTGAGCCATATGTGTGGATAGTCGAATTGAGAACTTCCCAACAGGATGCAAAGGACCTTTTTTCTCGGATGAGCTCTTCAAGCTTAGCAGCCACCACTGTATACTGCCTATCCATTAGATTTACATGAGATTTGATCGTGTTGTTCAGCTGCCCCTCGTCCAAGCGTGAGTACTGCGCACCAATGCAAAAACTATAAACCTGCGCCGCTTCCATGTAACTTCCAACAACCTCCATCGCCCGATAAAAAACTTCAGTGTAGTTGCAAGATTTTTGAAGATGATTGATAAGTCTGGGTTCAACCGCTCGATGTGTCGGCGGGATGGCCGTGTCATCACCAGTGATTTCTCGATATAACCAATTTGCTTGAGCTACTGCAAATTTATTTACTCTACAAACTTCGACAAAAGTTTTCCTGCCCTCTTCTGACGGATTTTGGGAGTATTCATAGTAGCCGGTGGTCATGTCATTGAGTTGGTATCGTATATCTTTGAAGTCCTTTAGAACAAGGATGTCTCCAATTTCCTGCTCCACTTCGCTAATTTTTTTCACGATGGATTCCAGATTTTTTGATACTTGTTGAAGTGCACCCTTTACAGTTTCCTGCTCCTTTTGTGGTGAGGCTAGGAAGACGGCCGTGGTGATTGCAGTTGCAGCTGCAAAGGCTCCTACCCATGGACTGAGTGTTCCAGCTACGTTCAATAAGGCGACAGTAAATTTCCAGGGATTTCCACTTCGAAAACCCTCCAGATTTGTCAGCGCAGCTTTTAAAATACCCTCGAGTTTTTTTGCAAAATCTGCAGCGCTAGGCAACGCCAATGGACTGGTCGAAGCGCCATCTTGGAACCCGCCACTTTTTGACGGCCCTGCCTCATCACATGTTTTATATGGGGGTTCACACAAATCTCCTCCTGTTACACAACCAGATAAATTTATACTTAGTTGTTATAATACTGGATTCTAGATTCTAGATTCTAGATTCAAGGTTCTAGGTGGGTGGTCGTAGTTCCTTTAGAAATGTACAATACCTGAGGAGCTGCAGAGGAAAACCCATCCACATGGAACTTGAATATGTTCTGGCAAAGTTTTTAGGGGTGGTTGCAGCTCACGTGTCTCCTGAAATTTGCTCCGTTGATCGCACAAAGAACTGAGCAGTCCGCTGGACAACTGCATTGGCATCTCCGTATTGCGCGCCTCATTTCCACTTCCGCCTGTAAAATGTAAAGTGTGTAGAATTACAAATTTTGGCATCAAAATCCACATTAATTTTGGCATTTCTGCCTAAACCCAATCAATTTTTTGCATCAACATTTACCCAGAGAAAACGAGTATAGTAACAAGGCAACAGGAATCACACATGCAAATAGCATAATCTTTGGCCGTTTGCCAAATGTAAGCCGAATGAAAACCTTTTGGATTTGGATTTCACAAGTTTTTGCGGCACCGTAACACAAGAGAACAAAAGTAAAAGTTACTTTGATTTATGATTAGTTATGATACCAGCGATAAAGTTTGGTTTATAGTCATAAGTGGCTATTAATTTTTAATACAATGCGTCCATTATATTCCCTTTTGTCTCTGGATCTTGAAATTAACTGACCTTTTACACTTTTTTATAAATTACTCTCATTACTCATTAACAAGCAAAGGGACCGACATGTACTCTCCAGAATTGGATGGGGGTATGTTGGTTGGAGAGTGACTAGTGAGTGTAGTAAAACCCTGGAATACTACTTGCCCAAATTGCCCTGGAGCAGAGATACTTAAGTAAAAAAGGTCGAAAAATCGTCAAAGATTGCGTCACATTTTATTTTATTTCTCTGGATCCTGCGAGCCGATCTCAATATGAGTTAGCAATATAAATAGGCAATCCTATGGAGCTTAGAACGCGTACACAAAACGTTTTAAATTCCCCGGTATTTTATAAAAATTCCGAGCAAGCTAATCAAGCTGTACTTTACATTACCATGTAATAATTCAGCAACAACTGACTTAATTTGTTCTCAGTTGTTTTTCTTAAAGAACCCTAATATCTCAAATGAGTTATTTCACGTTTTATATTGGTGAAAAAATGGTTACAAACTTTGGTAACGTTTTTAAAACGTGATTTTTTAGTTAATTCAAAAATATTTTTTAGGATAACCTCAAAATATCCTTAAATTTACGCTTTTCGAAATCGTTATTCTAACTTCGGAAAATTAACATTATATAAACGTTTTTTCATGACCAACACTTATGTAAGTTTAATGATCATGATACGAAAAATCTTTTGATCAAAATTTTTCTAAGTTCAATATTTTATAATTTATTGTTCACATGTAGAGAATGGAATCTCGATGGAAACGAGGCCTCGTTGTTTGAAAACAAGAGTCTCGTAACGAGACTCGGAATTTTTCGAGATTTGACTTAAAATTTTCATTCAAATTTCCAAATGAAATCTCGATTGGCCTCGAAATTTGAGAATTTCTCGTTTCGAGAGTAACATTTTTACGAGACTCTCGGCTAATTTCCGAGACAACAAATTCGAGATTCCATTCTGTATTCACATGGTTACATTTAAAACTGAATCAATTCCAAAAGAACAACCTTTCAATTTGAAATTTGGGATCGAAGTTGTTAAATTTGCTTTGGTTGTAAGTGTGCTCATCGGATTTTTGAGGAACCTAAACTAAATTTTTCGACCAAATCTTTTCTGAACATAAAACTATGGAGCTCGAACTATATTGTATTAAAATTTCAGACTTGTACCTTTAAAACTGGGGTCACAGTGAAAGACAGAAGTCATCATGTCAAAACGGGCTGAAAATCAATAATAATTGGCTTTTTTCAACTCATAATATCTTTGCTACAGGGCATACGATGCCGCAACAGGGCATTAGACGCCGCTACAGGGCACTAGACGCCGCTATAGGGCATTTGACGCCGCTACAGGGCATAAAACGCCGCTACAGGGCATTAGACGCCGCTACAGGGCATTACACGCCGCTACAGGGCGTAAGACGCCGCTACAAGGCATTAGACGCCGCTACAGGGCATAAGACGCCGCTACAGGGCATAAGACGGCGCTGCAGGGCATAAGACGCCGCTACACAGCATTGCACGCCGCTACAGGGCACTAGACGCCGCTACAGGGCATTAGACGCCGCTACAGGGCACTAGACGCCGCTACAGGGCATTTGACGCCGCTACAGGGCACTAGACGCCGCTACAGGGCATTTGACGCCGCTACAGGGCATTAGACGCCGCTACAGGGCATTACACGCCGCTACAGGGCATAAGACGGCGCTACAGGGCATAACAAGACGCTACAGGGCATAAGACGCAGCTACAGGGCATAAAACGCCGCTACAGTGCATAAGACGCCGCTACAGGGCATTTAACGCCGCTACAGGGCAATAAACGCCGCTACTGGCCATTAAACACCGCTACAGGGCATAAGACGGCCCTACAGGGCATAACACGACGCTACAGGGCATTTAACGCCGCTACAGGGCATAAAACGCCGCTACAGGGCATTAGGCGCCGCTACAGGGCATTAGGCGCCGCTACAGGGCATGAGAAGCTGCTACAGGGCATTATACGCCGCTACAGGGCATGAGACGCCGCTACAGGGCATTTAACGCCGCTACAGGGCATGAGACGCCGCTACAGGGCATTTAACGCCGCTACAGGGCATTTAACGCCGCTACAGGGCATAAGATGCCACTACAGGGCATTTAACGCCGCTACAGGGCATAAGATGCCACTTTAGGGCATAAGATGCCGCTACAGACTATAAGAATACACTACAGGGCATTAGTCAGTGTAAAAGTCATGCGCACAATTAACTTTTTTTACTGTTAAACTGCAATTTATTGCTTTGCATTTGCACTTAAAGAATCTGCAATTCCGTGTTGAACCATTTGATGTCTTTTCAAATGAGCTTTTTTTTCAAGTTGAAATTGATTAGTTGTCTTAAGTTTTGAGTGTCAAAAATTTTGATCTTAATGTTTTTTTCAGTTTTAGAAGTGTAAATATTGAAGGATTTATCAACAAAAGCTCCAAAAACTCTGAGTTTTGTCATTCGAGCGGAGATCTTGAGATGTTACATTTTTTATGTTAAAAAATGATTTTGCAGCTCATGTTACAAATGTTTGTAACATGAGTTTTGTAACACGACCCCCAATAAAGTATTTCTACCTAATTATTATTATTTATTATTTGCGTTTCCCTGCAACTTTTGCAGTGAGCGACCATATTTTTTTTCTTGTACAAAATATTTGCATAAATATGCATGGTCCATTGTACAGTTTGTAGATTATAATTTACAATGTACTGTGTTGTGACTTGTGGCGTCAGTTATCATATTGATGTCAGAAACAGGAAATTTCCAGGAGCTCGAGCCTCCAGCTCTTACCCTTGCTCTTGGTCTTGGTCTCTTCCAGTTAATCAGGAATGAGAAATAGTTGAACCAAAGTTGCCTCGAGCCTCAAGGATCGAGGATCGAGGAATTTCAGCGTGAATTTTGGAGTTGGATTGTGATGGAAAAATGTGTGTATACATCCAGAAATACAGAACAAAAGAATAAAGAACGAAAGGCCAAATCCACAAAACACAGTTGACAAAATACAGAGAAAAGGAGAGGACAAAGTAAAAATGTGGAGATGCGGAATGAAAATTGGAATTTGGAATTTGGGATTTAGGAGGAATCGTGAATCACTTGACTCTGGATTCTGGATTCTAGATTCTCGATGCTCGTTTCCCCGTGGACATTGTTTTGAGCTTGGAGTTTGATGGCGAGTGGTCAGTAGCGGTGTGGGAAATCGGGTGTATTGTTGGTTGTGCAGGTGCTTAACTCGTTCACCCCATCGCAAGACATGGCACAACATGACATAGCATGACAAGTCCACAACTGTCCATTGTCCAGTGTGCAGTGTACAGCCTTGGGATTTGAGATTTGAGATTTGGAATTTCCACAGTTGTGCATTTGAAACTTGAAAAGGTGAGGCAAAGAGGGGAATGGCAAATGGAGATGGAGAAAACAGAGATGATCCTGTTAAAATTCAGTCCGAGTTCCGACTCTTCCTCTCGCTTTCTCTTTCAGTGACCACGGCACTCGACTCTGGACTCTGGACTCCTCCAATTCAGTCGAGAATTGGGAATCGAGAGTCGAGATCAAACCAAACCAACCGGATCAAACGAAAGAGTTTGTAGTTTGTACCGGACTCCATTGGATTTTCCCCCTGTCGATCTGAACTTGATCTGGATTTGGATCCAGCGGCTCTTCACGTGGATGTGATGTGATGTGATCTGTGTGCCTGACTGACCATCCGCGACATTGGATTTTCGACTCCATTTAGACAAAATAGTACACATCTAAAATATAAACTACAAACTACACACACTCCAAACTCCAACCTCTCAACTTGATCTACTCGGCCCTGGACACTGGATGGTGGACGTTGGGCAGTGAACAATGGACTCGATGAGCTGACAAGATGTGAGGGATTGAGAAATCCCAATGGATCAAAGATCACACAAAACACAACACAATACACGCCGCATCTGAACCTCAATCTCAATCTCAATCTCAATCACCATGACAATCACAATGACAACGACGAAGCAAACGGAAATGGCAAATGGCAAATGATGAACACTCGAATCTCGAACCTCGAGCCTCAAACCTCCAACTAAAGACTCCGCTTCAACAATGTCTTAAAAACATGGGAAATCAAATGGGAAAATCCCCAAAAAGCGCAATACTTGATTTTCTTTTAACATATGCTTTTTCAAACTCATTTTCTTTCGCAGTGGACATTTATTGTGAATTTAAATTCATAATGAGACATAAAACTTGACTTGCCGCTCCATCAAATAAAAATCAGACCAAAAGGAGGGAATAAAAATGAGGAGCTGACAATTCCAATAACAACGAAACTTGCAGTTGTCTCTTGTCTCCAGAATCCAGAATCCAGAGTGGAAATTTCAAATGCAAGCTGCTTTCCCTGCACTCACATCCACACTCAACACTCGGGCAGATTGCAGATACATTTTGTACTTGAAATGAAAAAGAGGGGAGAAAATTGACGAGTGACGGAGTAGTGCAGAGCAGAGGGAAACAGAAAAAAGGGGAAAATGTACAAGGAAATGACAATGAAGATGAAAATGGAGAATAGAAGAAGATCAACTAAGAACTACGACTACGACTCGACTTTGAGATGTGAGTAAATGCACATTACATTGCATTATGTGATGTAGGGATGACGGAGATGATTATCTGTAGAACCAGACTCCAGACTCCAGGATTCAGGATGACAATGATGAGGAAAAGAGTGAGGATGGAAGATGAAATAGGAAACTTAAACTCTCGAGTCTTGAGTCTTGAGTCTGGAGTCTGGAGAATAAAAGGTATGAGAGAGAAGACGGAGGACGGAGGACTGAAGAGACACAAGACAGAAGATAGACTTGACTGAGAGTTGAGAGTTGAGTTGAATCAAGTTGAATCGAGTCAAGATCAAATTAAAACTGCAGTGATTGAGTCTCCGTCTCCGTTTCCGTTTCTGTTTCTTTTTCATGTAGAATCTAGAGAATTGAGAATCGAGATTTGAGTCATATGAAACCTTTTCCCTTTCATTCTATATTCCATTCCACTTTCTTTATTTTCCCATTCCCATTCCCATTCACAAGGAAGATAATACATACATAGATATTTCTACACTTGTTTTCTTTTCTCTTTCTTCTCCCTCTCCAGGAAGATCTCGTGTCTTCAGTCTCCAGAATCCACTTTTTTCTCCCCTCTTTTAATTCTTTATAAACTACTTTGTGGTTGGTGTTGGAAAAGTTTTGGTTTTCCTTTTTCTAGTGGTAAAAGGGATAACGGGTTAACTGATCTCCGCAGTCTCTGAGACTGTACATTGTACATTGTGCAGCTGTGCACAGTCTTATTCATGTATTCTGTATTCCGTCTCCTGTATCGAGTATCGAGTAGATATTTTATTTACTGCTGAGAGAGAAAGGGTGAGAGAGAAGGAGAGAAAGCATGCGACTCATGTCTCATATGTGTCAATTTGTCCTCTATTTTCTTGTTGTTCTTGTTCTCCACTTGTTTGAATGTGGATTTTCTATTAGTTTTTACCCCTCCGTACTCGGTTCTCGATACTCAATTCTCCATTGTCTGTCGTTCTAGATTCTAGATTCTAGATTCTATACGTACTGAGATTCTGTGTGACTTGAGGCTTGAGACGGGAGACTTTGAGACTGGAGACTATAGAAAGGAAGCGGTGAATTAATTTAGGATTAATTTCAATTTCCTCGTCTCGAGTCTCGAGTCTCTTATCTATTAGCTGGTGTCTACGAAAATAGGTTTATAGCTTAAAGCAGGAACTAAATGACAAGCTAGATTTTTGGATGAATTTGGGAAAAAATCTTATTCACATCCACACACAATCACCATAATAAATAATAAATAGTGTCATCCTAAGAACTAGCGTTGTTTGCTGTATTTTTCTCTACATTTCTCCTCATTCACCCACAAGTCCCGCTCACATTCCTTAAGAAATAGTCAATAGTCAATGTTCAATATTAAATAGAGAATATAGAGAATAGAAAACACAGGATTTAGCAAATATAGTACCGTCAAGTCGGCTAATATCATACAGTGGAGGGTAATATCATACAGTATGTATATGCGTGTGTTCTTATGCGTTTCTC
>JAQGBH010005507.1:0-14197 GCA_034698265.1 Sminthurinus aureus | reverse complement strand
TTCATATTGTAAATTTTAATACAAAAAATGTGTTCAAGATTACAGATCTACTGTAACTATATATCTCGTAATTAATCAATAATCATCATGGATAATAATTTTATAATAGACAATATAACAGAGAGAGATTCGAGCTCAACTCGTCCTCCATGAGACTTGTACGTTTTTTTAGGAATTATCTATAATCTACAACTTGCATAAAAAATGGGATATGCGTGCAGTGTAATAATTTAACTAGCAACTATATATGTATATGTATAACATTATTGCACAACAGTAAATAAAACATTTAACCACAGATTATTGAACAATGATTTGAAAAAAAATCAGCTACCAAAACTTTCTGTTTGAGCATTAATAGGTGTAAAAGTGTATCCACCATTTCCATCCATATGTAGAGAAAAGTCGTGATGAATCCAAAGGGATTTTCGGTGAGTTACAGTGAATAATGTTATTCCGAGTTTACGACAATGATTATAAATCTGGCCTTCAACATCCACGCTGACTGCGGAAGTACATTCATCCAAAATTGCAAAAGTGGGCTTATGATACAAAAGTCTTGCCATTGCCACTCTGAAATTTTAAATAATCAAGAGTAATAAATAAAACACGTTATAAAATTGTGTGAGTATTTTATACATGATTTTCAAGATATTCTAAATTCTAAATGTTAGAGCATATGCATTATGTATTATACACATGATAATATTACCTCTGTTTTTGCCCTCCTGAGAGTTCATCAATCCAATTACAACACTCATCCAATGATCTTCTTTTCCCCACACTCTTGACATCATCCCCATCACCATTGACCATCCATTCTAAATTGACTCTCTGTAGTAGTTCGACAATATCGTCATCCGTAATTCCTCTAGAATTCATGGTCTCTTTACTGTCTGGATAAATGATTTGATCTCTCAAAGATCCTGGAGTCATGTAAGGACGTTGAGGGACATAAAATAGTTTAGTTTTCTTTGGTTTTGTCAATATTCCACTCTTTAAAGGCCAAAGTTCACCCAAGATTCGGAAAAGACTTGATTTTCCACATCCGTTTGGGCCAGAAATAATAACATTTTGTCCTTTATGGATAGTCAAGTTCAGTTCCTATATAAATACAAAGTGTCATAAGTTATAACAGTTTAGCAACACAATGAAAAATAGATACAAATCCCATAATATATTGTTACATAAATTATTGTATCACATATTACATATTACAATTTACAGTATATACCTAAGCAAAAAGTCTACTTACGCATAACATTAAAGTATTAAGGTCTATTATAGTATTACATGTACATTGTGCTTTTGTTAATGTATACATACAAATATAGTAGTAATTATTATAACTATGGCGTACCTTTATCAAGACGTCACCATTTGGAGTTACAATAGGAACTTTGTCAAACTTGATGATGTCATCCTTGTTAACTATAACACCATAGTTTCTTGTCTCTTTTTCATTGTTGAGACTCTCAATTGTATGCATGAGGTCGTAGACTCTGGTTGTGTAACTTGATAATCGACTTACTTCCTTCCCATTGAGTACGAGCCTTCCAATGGCCTGAGCCAACTTAATTAACATTCGTCCGGATTTATAGTAAGCTTCCAATCGCATTTCTTGACTCATTGTAGTTAAAGGTGTTTTTTCACTTGTGAGGAATGGACGAGACACAGTAAAATATCCAACTACAGTTGCACTATACTTGGCTATAATATTCTCCATGTACTAGAAACAATACACAAACAATTAAAATCCATATTTTAACCTATGTAAAATGTACACAACCTTTTTTAACTCGTAATTATTGAAAAATTAATAAAAATTTACCTGTAGGAAAAATTTGAAAGCAATGTATTTATCCGAATGATCCATTAATTTCTCAAAACAGTCACTTAGTATGTCCATTTCTCTCTTATTTCCACCACTAGAATAAATAAATAAAAATGTAACTCGTTGTAATTTATTTATCAAAATTCACAAAATAAAAATCTATGTTGGCTTTTACTTTATTATAAAATAGAATTGAACTCACTAGAATGCAATTTCCTCGGCTGATGTGATAATTCTATTGTGATAATTACGGTACATCCCTTCATATTCCTGTTCCATTGATGTAAATTTAGCCATGGGCCTTCTCATCCTCAAGAGTACACCAGCAGCAAAGAATAAATAACCAAGCATTTGAGCAGGAACACCTAAACCTAGACTTGAAGAGATGCCATAGACGTAGATGACAATATCCAACAATGGTTTTGACATTTGGGTGTAAAGATTGGACAAAGTGGATGCAAACAAATTGACATCGGTGGAGATGAGCTGATCGATGGTATTGGTTTTTAGAGAGAGCTTGTAAAAAGTTAAATTCTTCATATAGGACTCTGTTATTTTTTTAGTAAGTCGAGCTCGAAATGATTTGGTCAATTTGTCTGTTGTATATTTGAGAACCGAGTTTGTTATTGCCATCTGTATTTTAATAATAATTGATTAGAAAAATATAAAAATAGAAAAACGATGATTAAATTCTGTTATAAATCTACAAAGAATTCAATTTGATCATAATATCATACATAATATAGATGTCACACAATTAAAATCATCATTTGTCATTTAAACTTACACTTGGCATGGTCATTGCAAATTGCATTAGATGTTTATTAAATCTTTTATTGTCCATCGTGATGATTGCAGACTCTAGAAGAGTGCCCAAGTAAATAGTCCAAACATCCAGGATTGATCGGAGAACTAATACAACTGAGGTTAAAGCCATGTATCCAATTTCTGGACTTCTCCATGATGGAATTAGGATTTTGAGGAGTTGAATTAACTTGAATTTAAAATTACTAGTCTTTGGTTTCCTGCAAATAAATTCCCATGCATTATTTTTTTATTATTTGTTTAACCCAACTACCAATTATAAATGACAATCTGAAAAACATTCATACATTTCATACTTTACATATAGTGCGAATTGAAATGTCAAATAATAAATGGATTGTTGGTTTTATATTTTATGATTTATGATAATTTTATTATTTACTTTGATAATTGACGGAAGAGTAGTGTTGAGTCTGTGGATTTTAAACGGGACTTCCGGTACAATTTAATTAAATAGTAAATGGAGGTAATACTTGATGTGATGCACACTATATTTAATTTATTGTTTGCAGCAGATTTACTCAATTTACTAAAGGCCGTCATCTTGTTTCACTTTTATCTTTTATCACTATAAAATCACTAGATAATATTTTTGAAACTTTTAACTTTTAATATTAAATATAAATGACCAATCACTTTTAAAATAAAGGTAAATTATGAAAGAAAAAGAACGTAGAGAATAGAGAATAGGGAAAAGTTTGACCTAGTGCACTCAAGGAGAAACTCTACATTCAATTTTGTATAAGATGTGAACATTTGTTGAGCTCATGATTCTGAAGAGCTTGAAGCTTCCCATCACTTCGTTGAGAATCTAGAATTGTGTACAAGAGAGCACAGAAAGAAGACGAGAGGAAAAGTAGGGTAAAGGCTAACTGTTCTCTTATAAAAATGATGATAAAGACAATATCAAAGTATATTAAAACTAGTTACTAGTTGTAAATTGTGTTCTGTATAGTGTATAGTGTGTAGTGAAAACATGATGTTGTCTACATTTTATATTGTACATAATATTATATTGGATGTTATATGAGGATCGAATTGACTTGGATTAAATTTTGTATTTTGTACCTGCCAAACATAAAAAATTAAATGAGAAAATATGAAAGAAAAACCTGTTTTGTACTCTATTTTTTCAGTGTTTTGTACTTTGTATGCACTTTTACGTGTCGTATGTATTATGTATGTGCTGATTACTTTTAAGTATAAAGCATGATATTGGTTTTGGTGCATGCTAATTGTTGCTGTTAATGTAAAAGGTATACATATATAGTGTGTATAGTATAGCATATGACAATGTTTTGGACTTGGGACTTGAGATTTGAGACGTCTCACAATAATGGCAAATCGCATGTAGTTAATGCGAATATTTAACAACAACAACAACAACAATGTTTAAGAGCAAGGCAACTGTCAAGAGTCAAGAACCAAGAGTGGAGTCAAAGATTGCATTCGTGTGTCGTGTTGGTAAAAAAACTAAAGTGCACGGAGAATGAGCAAGCAAGACACACACTTCATTTTTCTTGTCATTTTTTTTTGTTTCATCAGTTAGCAGTCAGCACTGTCATGAAAAATGATAAATGACGTCACATTTCAAGTATTTTTGTATGGGAGAAACGAAAAAAAGCATACAAGGTAAGCGAAAAGGTGTATTTTGTATTTCACTCCTTCGAGTACGCTTGAGAAATAAGAAAAATGCATCATATTTTCGAAAAATGGGTACCTACTTAGTGGGTGGATGATCACAACTACATATAACGAATGACCATTAAAAAATACATGATGCACTTTCATCACAAATACTGATAGTCTTTGAAATTTCAAAGTATTTCCAGGAAATATGTTTCTGCATGGATTCTGGACTATATTCTCAGAATCTGGAAACTCAAAGCTTTCGAATTCAACGCCGATTACAGCAAACAACTCCTTATTAACATCCGACGAAATAAGTAGCATTATTTGTTGAGTCTCTGAGTGCTTGGATTCTTGAATCTTGAATTTACATGTTGACAGTTTGCCGTGAACAGAATTTTGCTAATCATCCGCAGTTATAGTATAACATTCATCGTATTTGTATTCCATTTCATTGTAATTTGTGAGTTTAAGATTTTGGAAGAAGGTTCTGTAGTGTATAGTGCACAATAGTCTTGTTCTGTATTCTGTAATTCTAATTGCCTACTTACTTGCATGGGTTTACCATGCATTCAGAAAAGAAAAGAAAAAATATTCTTTTCCATAAAGGTCTATTTTTAATGGTACATATTTTTGGGACAAAAAAGTCAACGTTCCCAAAAAAAAGGAGTTCGGACGTTAGGAAAAACTCGCCTACTTACGTATATATTGTACATTTACATAGCTCTTGACTCTTGACCACATTCAATTCATATTGAAAGGCGTAAAAGGTGTTTTTTTAAAACACTAGAATTATTATACATTATCAAAGCGATGGAAAATGGAAAAGCTAATGCAGAATAAGGATTATGTGTGCAGATTATACCTGAAATTGTGACTAAAGTGTAGACTCTACCCTCTACACCTTACAATTTAAAATTTAAAACTTATAAAGTGTTGTAGCATAACACTGTACCTGCATTTAATTCTAATCTCTAACCTTTATACCTGTCATCTAATAATACAGCAGACAACATAGTAATAAAACCAGAAGCTTTTGTCATACATAAGTTCTAATTGAGCACAGTTTACTCTGGGTTCTGAAATTTTTCTGTTATTTCATTCGTACATACATACATTTTCATTATTTTTATGTATTGTGTAAAATGCAGTATTTTTATTTTTATGCTTTGTTTGTTTTTTCAGCGTTACAACATATTTTTAGACCAATTCTGTAACAAAAAGCACCAAAGACTTCTGTATTATTTGTGTAACGAAAGTTATACCTATGGCTCTCGTTACATAAATATGAAAAATAAGCACTATACTTACGGCATTCATAACCCACGACACTAACAGTTTAATACGACAGTCCCAGGTTCCAGGTATTTATAGAACGTATCAACAGTAAAACGAACTCAGAACATATTTTCTTTGACGTGCTGAATACATGGATTGCTAAAAAATGAACGTAAAATGAAAATCTTGAGATTGCATAGCGTTATATGTAAAAAGTGACAGGTGATGAAGCATCTTGCGTCTCATCTGTCTAGTACACTAATTGTGATCTCTGGGAACATTGGCTGAAAGTTTCTGGGAAGGAATAAAATGCTGAATGACGCTTGCAAAGGATTGCATTTTCTCATTATACATTACAGGGAATGTGATATAAACCACGAAAGAAGAAATTGAGCATTGATCACAATAATGGATGGAAGCATTGTAGAAGTTGAAGACATGGGTTTTGCTTTATTCTTTCTGGATATTTGAAATTTGAAAGCTGCTTAGACCTCTCGATTCTGTGGACGAAATTTTAAAAGTATTTTTTTTACAAAAACATGAACACTTTATTTTCTAAGGAAATGTCTCGGGTTTCAAAAAAGGTAGAGAAAATCATAAATAATGAATACTGAGCATGACGCAGAATTAATGCGGAAATCAGTTTTGAAAACTTAGATAGGCAAAACAGCTAAATCAGGATATTAATTGTTTACATGTCTGTGTGCACACAGTCTAAAATTGCTGACTTCAAATTTTTAGGTTTCAATGAGTAAATTAGAAGCAAATTAACTACTATGAATTACAACTCTAGGTTCTAGGTTCTAGGTAAAAAATATTGCTGACTGTGTAAAGCACAGAACTATAGTCATGTACGCATTATGAATCAATGCCTTCAATATCAATGATTCATGCGAAATGAACAAATATTTATCGGAAAAAATGATTGCATCTCAATCAGTTTATGGAGTTTTGAGTATATAGTCAAATTTGTAAAACAAAATTAAAGCCATCAGTTTTTACAGTATTTTCTTGTTTTTGTCTTTCGATTGTCAATTTTCAGACCTGACAACTTTGTGATTCTTTTCAATTATAGTTATAATTTTGCTTTTATATCGTCGTTGCTATTTACTGTACTTATTGCTCGTAGTTTTAAGTAATGTTATGTTTGCACTCATAACTCATACTCAGGACTGCTCTATTTGTAATTTGAATTTTCAATGTGTTTATTGTCATGTGTGGCATATGGCTTAATGTAATACGGCTAGTATCTAGAGTAGGTACTTAACACTTTTAACAGTAGTTCTACATTGTTCTACTAGTACTAACCATGTATCATACAATATAAAATATACACAGGACACTGCACTACAAACTGTAATGACAAACACGTACCATAGTTAGTAGTTAGTCCACCAATCAAAAACGAACAAAACAGAGCAAAATGCAAAATATGAATTATTCTCTATTCATGTTGTTTTAATCTGTCTTTATATCTATTACGGAACATAGATAGTAGATAGTTGATTTCTATATTGTGTGCATAGGTATTAGCTGCGTGTGTATGTTTTACTTTTTACTTTTTTACTATTGTCTATTATGTCATTCCAACTCCCATGTGCTTTTTATTGCTAATGTGTATGTAAAAGCATACTTTTCTACGTGGATTTTTACCCGTGACATAATTCGTATATTGTGTATAGCAGCATTAATCGAGCCTCGAGCCACTAAGTATTAGTTTTAAAAAAGCTCTTCTAGAAAATTCTACTAAATAGTACAGATATTATTTTTGCTATCTTATTTTAGTTTGTTTGCTCTAGTCACTGGTTTGTATTTTATATTTTATACCTTTTCCTTTCGCCTTTCGTGATGTTTGTGTTGAGGTGGTCATGCAAAGAAAGAAAACTCAGTGCACAGAATATGGAATATGGAAAATAGACATGCAAAAATGCACAGAAAAATTGTTGTTGTAATATTAACATGAAGCCTAATTCCATGAGTCCTGCACAGACCACAGACACAAGAGCAAATACAGGAAGCAAGTAAATGACATGATGGAAGACAGAAGGACGATGTGTTATGAGTTGTCATATATGTGATAACATATGCGACATCACTTTTCAAACAACTGCAAAATGACACGTAAATAAATATTAATGTATTAGTTACCTACTACCATCTACCTGCATTGTGAAAATGAGCATCTTCTTCTTGTGATCTTACTGTAGATATGCACATGTTTAAACTCTGTTAATTTTTAAGAACTGATGACTGATCTCGAATAAAGTTATTAATCTGAGAATAGAGAATATTTTAATTCTTAATCAAAGAAGTTGACTAACTATATCAATTACACTACATGCTACAAAATATGTAAACTAAAATACTTTCCCAACAGTAGATCAACTCTTGTTGATACTGCTCTTTGTTGGTGTCATCTTAAAAGTTTACAGGTAAACTTGTAGTAAACATCACCACACTGACCGGCGTGGAAAGCATGCGAATTGATTACGCATGGGTTTTTGCATTTTTAAGTTCTGGAACAATGAATAATGACTAATTTGTTTGTCCATTTTTGATCCACTTTCAATTTCGATCAGTAATCGGCAGAAGTTGTTTAAAATTAAATTTACAGAGGCTACGTTCCGCTTAAATGTACAATGTGCAATCAACAAATGTCTGAGGCAAGAAAGTCAGGTTTTGTACTCGCTTTCACACATTTTATATTTCTGCACTCAACTTTCACCAAAGTGAAAAACACCACGGTTTTAAACATGTACATATATTGTGTATTATTGTGAATGCGATTCAAGTGTAAACCATGTGTAACTATAGCTGAATTCGTCTAAATTATTTGACGACCTCTTTGTGCATGCATGTAATATGTAATATCTTTATTCTGTGACAATAGTATGACTTGCTATGTTTTATTTTCTATTTGTACCATGTCTTGACCATTGACCACAAGCCTGTTTATAAATACATCCTATCTCTTATCTCTTACACAATTTACACAGTCCAGCTTACTATGGCCAAATTAAAATTTTCTCGACTAGTCTACATCCTGAACTTTACAATTTACAATCATTACAACAGTAGCAGTAAGGTGTTTATTGTTTATCTAGGCAGGAAGACGGGAAACTCATTGGTCACGTCTCACGGCTATGCATTTAAATTACATAATATGTATAAATTATAAATGGTGAGCAATTATTTGTATTCTATAGAAATTGCATAGCTCAGCATTTACGTGTCATGAACCATATTGTATTGAAAAATTTCAGCCAAATGTAGAGACGATAGAGAACAAATCGCGATAAATTAGTTCACGTATGGTTTGGCAAAAATTATACGTACACGTGGACGTAAAGTACTCGCTAACATTTTACGATAGGAGATGGTAACGTCTGCGATAGATATTTCTGGAAACTGTGTTTGCAAAATTCCTAGTAATATTTTTTATCTACAATCCACTATTTACTAGTAAAGTATTAGTAAGTAGTCTCACTCATCACACAGAAAATAGAAATGTTAATTTATATAAGGATAAGCATATGCATCCATACTCTGTCAAGCAAAAGCACATGGAAGTTGGAATGACATAATAACAGACATAATAGTAAAAAATACATTTATGTTTATAAACAGGTAATGCCTATATGCGCATTATAGATATTCACTAATCTGTATTCCGTAATAGATATAAAGTATAAAGGCAGATTAAAACGACATGAGTAATTCATATTTTGCATTTTGTTCTGTTTTGTTCGTTTTTGATTGGTGGACTAACTACTAACTATGATACGTGTATATCATTATAGTTTGTACAGTGTACAGTGTATGTTGTATGATACATGGTCCGTGGTTTGTATAGTTAACATATAGAGCGATGTAGAGCTGCTGTTTTACGTGTTAAGTACCTACTCTAGACTCTAGATGTAATACATTATATACACTTTACACATTACACATTAAGCCGTATGCCACACACATGACAATAAACACATTCAAATTACAAATAGAGCAATGGGAATCATGAGTATGAGTTATGACTACATGTACATTACATTGCTTAAAACTCAAAACTACTAGCAATACGTACAGTAAATAGCAACGACGATATGAAAGCAAAATTATAACTATAGCTATAGTAAGAACTGAGGACTGAACAGGAATCACTAACTCACAACTGTCAATGTATAATATGAGCCCAGCTAAATTGGGGACAATTTTCAATTTTGTTAAATGTAAAACCTTACTACTTACTACGTACTTTGTACTTTGTCGTGTGCAATGTGCATATTATATTATTACTTATTACTTATGCAACAATATGATCTATGCAGTACATACATAAAATTACTGAAAAATAGAAAGAAAATGTAAAAAGCAAAAAAAACTAAGAACGCGTACAGAGTACAGAGTACAAGCTACAATTTACAATGCACATAAATACTATCCATATCCACGTTTCGCAGTAATTCTCACTCAATGTCACCATTCAAACGTACAAAGGACTTATGTATTTTACTGATAAATAAAGATTTTCTTAGAAAATCCACTGAAAGCATCTACAAAATATAATATGATCGATTAGTTTTTTAATAGGATATAAGATATAATATTATAGTATACTGAGGATGAGTCGAGATTGTAATAGAACCTACTTATATGCTTACTTATAATTTCTTATAAATATTACATGCAACAGAAAAATGTACTGTATTTACATTGTACATTGTACATGCTGGCGTGTATGTATTAATACTTTTAATACATTGTTGTAATCCTTTAAGAAAAGTCAAGGGAATGAATTCTCCAGTCTGACTCAACCCTTGTCACTATAATCTAGGATTTCTAAGACTTCTTTGCAGTTTCCAGCTGGAACTTGGGTTTTTTTCTTGTCGGCATCCTGAGCGCGTTTGCAAGAGTGAAAATACAAGGCTGTCTGACTAGTGACTTTAAATATTGCTGTGTTCAAAGGGGATGATTTTTGATAAAGAGATGGGTATAAAAATGCTGTAATGTCATATGTATAATACACGATATTCAAGCTGTATAATATCGTGTTCTTTCAATGCAGTGTGTATAATATGGGAATAACTTGTTATGTCTTATGTAATACATGAGACAAACCAAAGGTGTTTTTCTACATCCATAAACCATAATCTACAATCTACACAAGAGAGAAAGAATCTATCTGTCTTCTATCATAAAATGCAATGCAATGTGTATAAATGTACAATTTTCTCTCTCTCTTTCTGTGCACTCTCATATATGAAGTTAATATACAGGATATGATGCTTCAACTTTAGTAAGAACGGGCTGGTTGCTGTAAGTTTGGAATTCTACTCCCAAGTTTCCCGTACGCATTGTATTACATGTTAAATTTTAACTTATTTAAACTTTCTTAATTTTTTTAAAATACTTGGGGTCAATCTAGGACTCTGAAATTTTCAGGGAAGTTAGTCTTTGACCTGAAGTACAAAAATATCCAAAAAAGTGAGTTTACGCCAAAGAGTGGGTTTCTACTGAAGCGTCCACATATTTTATACAAAGCTTATGAACTCGGTCTGGGCCAATCAGAATGATAGAAGTGTCAGTACCACGTGACGGGGGAATTGGCCAATCCGCGGACTCCAACACGATGAGCCCGAGCATTTGCCAGCCAAAAGAAATTGCCGATAGATTTCTTTCATTTAGAAACCGAGTTTTCCTCTGTACAGTTCAGTGTGAATTTTTTCCCCATTGACAAAGTACTAAAGTAAAAATATCTTGTAGTTTGGTTTGAAAAAAAAACTGTACAATTGGTTTTCAACTTCTGGATCGAAAAATATCCAGTAGTTTTTTATACTCTAGTGTAATTTCTAAGTGTAGGTAAATTATTAAAATATTAAATTTTCAAAATGAAATCCTGGGTATTATTAGTCTGTCTTCCAATTATTGTGTCGGCAGAAATTTTCTTCCAAGAAAAGTTTGACGACGGTAAGTATTCTATATATTTTATATTAATAAGTATACAACCATACTTTTATACCATACTATATTATATATGCATTATACATATCTACCTATGTATGTGTATTCCCTTATTAATTTTCAACCGGCGTTTTCCAACTTGCAACCCTTATATAGATATTTTTTCTTCCTAACATTAAATTTTAACTTTTTTTTCATCCACGTGTCACAAAATCCTAAATGTCATTTTATTATGTTATGTTATGTAACAGAGTTATATAGTTTGTAGTTAATCTATACTTATATAAAATGTAAAATACATTGAGTTTGTAGCTTGTGGACTAATTTGAGTTTCTCGATTGTTCTATCCCATATCCTGTACTAAAAAATATAGATTCATGGAAGGAGAGGTGGATCACATCAAAACATGATGGCAAAACTTTTGGTAATTTTGAACTGACAGCTGGCAAATTCTACGGAGATGAAACTGATAAGGGTAAGAAAAAAATGAAAAAATGTCAATTTTTACCCACGTCTCTCATTATACAATGTACATGATTCAACAATGCACTGATACATACTACATACATATACTATGCATACCTAGTGGTACGTGGTATGTGACTCAGGTGTAGGATATTGTACCGGTGTATGTAGTTCAATGAACCTATAAACTTTTTTAAAGTTTAAAGAGCATATACATAGTATAAAATACAAATGTAATATTGTCATTTTATGTGTATATGCATTGATATTATTATCAACTTTTTTAATTTTTTTTTGAAGAATATGATAATGATTTACATAATATTATGCACTTGTATTTTTCAATTTTCATCAGAAACAAATAATTTATTGTTTATGTTTTTACTCTCTGTTCTTCTAAATAGGAATTAAAACCACTCAAGATGCTCACTTTTATGCTGTAAGCACCGTATTCCCAGAATTCACAAATGAGAAGAAAACTCTCGTTCTTCAATTCACTGTAAAACATGAACAAAACATTGATTGTGGTGGTGGATACCTTAAAGTTTTCGACTGTAGCTTCAAACCTGAAGAGATGCATGGAGAAACTCCCTACTTATTCATGTTTGGACCAGGTAATTTTTCAATTACATAATATCTAGATTTATCTGTATATTAACATTATTTAGATTTAGATTTTGAGTGCTTTCAAATTTGGATTTTTAGATCTAGATTTTTAGATTCGTGACATTTATGTCATTGTCACCAATAAAACCATTTAATTTTTTTTTCTTACATTGTTAATTATTTAATGAACTGAATTTGATGATATTCTTTCTGTATAAATTTATATAGATATCTGTGGACCTGGTACCAAGAAAGTTCATGTCATTGTCAACTACAATGGAAAGAACCATTTAATTAACAAGTAAGCTTTTGCTTTCATCCATTTTTGACACTTAGCTATATAATATATTACGATACTATACACCTACATACTACATACATAGGTGTACCTTGTACATGTAGAGATATTACGTACGTAAAATGTAATATCTTTTACATTACATTACACAATGGTGATTGGTTATGTGTGTACAGCACACATATTATACATACAAATTATACAATTTGAATGCAATTTGTATTGGTTTCTTGAACTCATTATTGTTAACTATGGATGTACAACTTGTATGTATATACACTTACTACTTGAGCGTTTAAACATTTATGAGGATATTGTCCTGTACATTGTGTACATACATACATACATACATCGTATAGTATGATAATTAATGTAATTTGTAATGCTAAAAACTTATTGTCTTATACAATATGACACCATATAGAATACTCAAAGACAATTGGGTTCATTGTCTCAATAATAACTATCTTGTTTACCAGTAGTAATTATCATCATTATTATTACCAAAAAAGGTCTATATTATATCTGAGGATTTATTATGATTTATTTGTTAATGTATATATATGATATAAAAAATATAATATTACTTAATAAATTATTAATGTTTTATGATGTATTTTTGTTGTTTGTTTTAACAGAGAGATTCGTTGTAAGGATGATGTGTTTACTCATGTTTACACTTTGGTTATTGAACCTGATAACACCTATGAAGTTCTTATCGATGGGGAAAAAGTTCAATCTGGAAGTATCGAAGAGGATTGGTCCGTCTTGCCACCAAAGAAAATCAAGGATCCAGAAGCCAAGAAACCCGAAGACTGGGATGACCGTGCAACTATTCCAGATCCAGAAGATACCAAACCCGAAGATTGGGAACAACCAGAAAACATCCCAGACCCAGATGCCAAGAAACCAGAAGATTGGGACGATGAGATGGACGGTGAATGGGAACCCCCACAAATTGATAACCCAGCTTTCAAGGGAGAATGGAAACCAAAACAAATTGATAACCCAGCCTACAAAGGACCATGGATCCACCCCGAAATCGACAACCCTGAATATACTTCAGATTCCGAAATCTACCGCAAACCTGCTATCTGTGGTGTTGGTTTGGATCTCTGGCAAGTCAAGTCTGGTACCATCTTTGATAACATTCTCTTGACTGACTCCGTTGATGAAGCCAAGGCTGACAGAGACCGAGTTCTCGGACTTAGTGAAGCTGAAAAGAAAATGAAAGAGGCTCAAGATGAAGAAGAAAAGAAGAATGAAAAGAGTGAAGATGACAACAAAGTAGATGATGAAGATAA
>JAQGBH010005506.1:0-14198 GCA_034698265.1 Sminthurinus aureus | reverse complement strand
TTATTAAACTAATGTCTAAAGTTTGTGTAGTTTTAATCCAAAACATATTTATATATACAACAAATCAAAATGTAAACATCGGAAGTGCGTTAAAAATTTTAAAGGAGTTCAAAATACAAAGTGAAAAGTTGATGGTTATTTCTAGGTTATTTCGTACTCATGAGAATGTCCTACAAAAAAAATGAACAATGGTTTTAAGTTCACTGCATAAATAACTGGAATAACTGGAAATTTATATTATAGTGTTCATCACTATAACTTGTAAATAATTATTTATAATGATTAGTTAATAGTTAATACTAAGTAAAAGTGTGTGGATTTTCAAAAAAACGGCAAAGAAATTTCGAAAGTTTTGCTTTGACAAAAAAGGTAGAAGCTTATTTGTGATTTCTACTTTTTGCATTTGTGTATAATATACCTCATCACAGTTGTAGTCAATTTAATATTGTTAATCATTGTTTTAATGTTTTTATTTTAGGAAATATATACATACATGTGTCGTGAAATTTTAAAAAACAAAATGTAAAAGGACAAACATTTACAAGGTTTATCAAAATCATCAATCAAAAAAGCAAAATTTTAAACATTTTCTGTGAAGACTTCAATGAAAACTAAATATACAGGTATTCAGTAGTTAGTGTTACACAGAACTCGACCTTAATATAATTTTACATGTATCAAAGACGGAATTTTGATCATCATCATCAAAAAATACTCATTTAATTGGATATATATATCAGTGTCATAAACAACAAAGGATTTTGAATGAAGGAAACAAGAAAAGACACCAGAACCATGACTCAAACTGTAAAACGAGCATGGAAATTACGTAAGTATAAAATTATAATTTTGATATTCAAGTTCACATAATATATTTACGTATGTGTTATTATTTTACTTACAATAATTTGGCATTCATATATATATATACAAATGCAAACCGTACAAATTAAAAGATTCATCTTTAGAGAGTATTTAATATTTCCCCTAAAACACCAGAGTGTCAGCTGCATGATGTGTAAAACAAATTACAAAAGAATCAGGACAAGCATGTGGTCACTGATTATTAAGTAAAAACTGAAAATCTTTATTTCTTTGGCATTTTTATCGTGTACATGTAAATAATTATTATAAAAATATGATCAGATTCGGACTTTTGGGTTTGGTTTTGTTACACAAGAGAATTGACTTGTATTTATGGAAGCTATATACTATATACCCACCTGTATGTTTAGATTAGCATATCATTTTGGTTGAGGTAGATTATGAATTACCATTAAAATTTTCGTTTATTAATCTTATAGAAATTAAAACTAGAGAGACAAAAGGAAAAAAGAGAGAGACATGATCAATGATTTTATGTGTGAGATGTGATGATGGATAATTATTATAAATGACGTTTGAAATGATAATTGGTATATTACCAAAAACTAAAGTATTTTTTACAAACTGTTTTAGGGATAAATCGCTAAAACAGTTTGTATTTTTGATCAAAACACAAAACAAAGGTGGTCATGAGGAATACTATTTTTTATTATGGAATTTTCCTTAAAATGTGTTGCCGAAGGAAATATTAACCTGTATAAAGGAAAAAGCCAAAAACGATACATGTAGAAAGACGTTTTTATACAACATGTATTATTGTTTTAATCATCATCACTATTCTACTCTGTTGAAAATTGGACACCCTATAATACATAATGGTAATGATCCACATCCATGGATGATGTTTTACATACTATAAATCTATAATAATATAGAATACATATTATTTAATTACTAGTTAGTGATACTGTTCAAAAGACTATGAATATATTATTGAATATTAACATGCAAAAATATCTGTATCTGGCGTACCAGGATACCACACAAAGAAAAAGTTTGTTGGTGTCACAAACATGTGAACCCGATAAAAGATGTTCACTACTTTTATGATTAGCAAGTAAGTGATCATTTATTAACAGCAGATATAATAATATTGTACAAAAGTAAACTTAAAAGCTCATCAAAAAGAAAGAAATAAGGGAGAGGCATCTTGGATTAGTGTATATATATTTTGTATACAACTCAAAGTATTATACTATTATTGCTCATTTGGTCAATCTACTAGTCGTGATGATTATTTGCAATGAAAGCCCACCCTTAAGGCTTTAAGGCATATTATAACCAATATAACCTTTCTACACAATTTATAATATATATATATATACATACAGAATGCAGAATAACATATAGTAATAATATTTGGTGGTAGTAGAAGTAGTCAAAACTCAAAACGGTTCTCTCTGTCTGTCTCTCTTATTCTTTATTCCTTCAACTCTATAACATCTCAAGTTTAAGATTTTCTATTCTGTAAAAGGAAACTGGACATAAGTGTTTTAATGCTCAGCTCCCACACGTTAAAAACGATCATACGTGTACATACAGAAATCTTAATTGTCGTATACATACTGATGAGATAGTGTGAGGGTTAAATTTTATAAGTAAAAAGGGTCCACGGTTATGTACACAAAATATTGTGGAGGCTGCATGTTTTTTTAATGCATCATAATATGGAAATAATAATAACAATAACATTAATGCATGTAGTCTTTTTATAATGTGCTAAATGTACATATATATATATATAGATGTTTGTCTTCAAATATCTGTGTCTGTGTAAATTCTATGTTGTAGATATAATCTATAGTATGTAATACTTCTGTGTATCTATTATCTGTATTATACAAACATCAGGAAGATCAAAACTGCAAACATCTTCCTCCTTCTGTCTACTAGATACTATCGACAGTTCTCTGTGCAAGTTCTTTTACAGAGTTCTCTTGTTCCTATAATATTATGTTATTCATTTACTTATGAATATAAATTTTTATATTTTATCGTTGTGTCTACAGGTAAAGATTAAAAACAAGGAGATGAATGAAAGGTGAAAGAAAATGTATACAAAGTATACAAAATAGTAAAACTAGTTATTTGGTGTATATTTTCTCTCATTGAAAATCAATAAATCAATAAACATTCTGTCACATGTTTATGCAGGTATCCAGACCGGCTATTTTGTCGAAATTGTAGAAAATTAAGTCAATATAATATAGTAAGAACAATAATCCTTATATCTATAGTCCCAAAAACTTGTACTTGTTACTGGTTGTCACTGGCTAAAGGCTACAAATAGAAAATGGAAAATGCCATTTTCATTCACAACTTACTCGTTTTACAAAACGTATAAAAAACAATCAACGAGTTTTACGGATGATATGAAAAAATAACTGTGATTGCATACAAAGATAATAATTATTAGACTATAGATTTGGTTGGTGAATGTATCTGGTCATATATTATATTGGTGATGAGTGATAAGAATCAAAATTCTATAGATTTGGATGAATGGGAATTCTATAAAATAAACCAAATGTGATTCTTTAACGTTTTCTAAATTCCTGATAACTATAATTCATACTTGATTCTACACAACACAAGGAGAATAATAATGACGAGGTTTATCAAACTTTTACGTTTTAAAAAATCATACTTTAAAATTGTATCGTTATGACTGTAATTAAATCCCTCCCTAATATTATTATTAAGTGTCTACATATTTATAAAATGCTGATATCTTATATCATATATATGTACAAAACAGCCCAATACATAAAGGTATGTGTAAAGAAAGTTTAAGTTATGACCAGTAGTCATAATAATAATATTATAAAGATTCACACAAATGTATGAATTATCCGGTTACAAGATACATTCATAAAAACATGACACTTGAAATCCCTCCATTTCATGTTTTATTGACTCTTTAATATCGTGAATAAAAACGAGAATCGCAATTATTATCAATACTTGTTTGATGTATGATGAGAGTGTAAAGTAAATGGATGGAATAACAAATCAGATTGATTCGATTGTCCCCATTAGTAATCAACATCAGTATTAAATGATGACAAAGCAGTTGTTTGAGAAGTTTTTACAGTTACAATTTACAACGTGTTACCTTTGTATACTTTTCTACCTAATAGTATGTTACTGTTTTTTCGACACTAGTTTACAGGATATATAGGTGCATTTAAAATGGAGCTACAATATGTTATTCTTGTGAATATTAAGCTGTTGTGATACTATTTTTATTATCATTTTATTTGGAGCAGTGACAGTTGATTATGCTTGTTTCACAAATGCATACACATACATATAAAGTAGTGTATTTGCATACTAATATGTATCGGTTTCTACGGTATGAATACGCGTACGGTATAATAATACACGCACATGTACTAAAGTAATGCACAAATAATTTAAGTGCATTGCAAGGAAATTACATTCATGCCGTTGCTGCAACTATAATATATAATATATTATACTAAGTAATTTACATGACAGACACACGTCAATATATTATACATAATAAAAGTTTTATGTAATATATAATGATAGTGGTGGTGATAGGATAGGAGTAGGTAAAATTGTAAGTTTATGCTGATGTCTTTTCAAAACTCTTTTTTTTTACATCTACACCCCTGCACACGAAAGATTTTGTCATGTTCTTTTCTTTTGTCCTTTTGTATTATAATGCATGCATAAATACAATGGGTGCACATTTAATGCCAAGTCTAAGCGAGTTCAAAGCAACGTTCTTTCGGGATTAAAAACAAGCGTAGCGTATCTGAAGTTACTTGTATATAACAAAATAGGCTAGGAAACTGTTGTACTAGTGGCATGGCACAGAGCTTCTTCCGTCATAGGCTAATACCCATCATCATTATTATTTTATCATGGTTATATGTTAATCTTTCTAAATAAATGTAATCTGTTTTCAACTTTGTAAAAAAAAAATGGCGAGACAATGACGAGTAGTAGGATGACAGAAGGGGAAAAAACTGTCAAATATTGCGACGATAACTCCTTCAGATTTTTTTCTGGTTTTGTTGTAGACTTCTATATATGAAACTTACTATTAGAGATTACTAAATTATTATATACAGGTTATTATTATACATATTTTGATGTTATTTTTAGCTATTGAATTTTTTATAAAAGGTTTTAATACATTGATTTGGAACATGTTATGTACATGTACATAGATAAACTAAATTATTATTATTATAGATATTTGATCCATGTTTTGGTTGCATATAAAATGTTTTAATTCAAGTATGAAAACATGTGTTTTGAATTGAGTATTGAGTGTATTGCACCCTCATGTAACGACAAAAAAAAAGTGTGTAATTGTAATTTACATACGCTGACGGCTGACGGATGCATATTTCTGAAAACTTATTTTGAAGCATATTATTATTCTGTGCCTGTACATTCATCTAGTAAAGTCAACTCTTGGAATAAAAAAAATTGGAACAGAAAAAATGAGAAACGGTAGAGCACCTTATTGCCTGTTGTATACCGTACAAAAAAATGATATGCGTCAGTCTACAATATCAATAGGTTTGAAATTTTGTGACCTCAACTTGTCATCCTCCTCATGTGAAAGTGTTTTTACTGTTAAATACTCATTCATGAAATTGTAAATTCAATGAGTCATGCAGAACAGTTGTAGGAGTGTAAAATAGTACATATAAATACATAGTGCTTTTATTATATATATATAGTACATAATTATGTATTGGTGGATTAAATGGAATTAGGAAATATGGAACTTTTGTTGATCTACATACATACATATATAAACAAATGTTTAGTATCCAAACCTACATATCGCTGGAGAAGCGTTCTATGAACCATGTACATTATTGTTTAACAAACACGTTGATGCAAAAAAAAAGTTGATGTGTATTGCAGTCAGTTGAAACATTTATAATGTACATGTTTCTATTTATTGTTTACGATGCACACACACACACGTGTACATGTACATTTGATTGGTTTACCTCATCTGTCCATTATTTGTTATTTGAACACTACTGTTTGACAGTATTTTGCACAGCCTTTTCAGCCGTGTGGGATTAAATGGTTATTACTACTACTACTACTATGTGTTTAAGCTTTAGTTCTGTTTTCATCCTATTTAAAATACATACCAGATTTTGAATTAAAATTCATGTACTTACATACAGCGTAATGCAGATTAAACTTTTTAAAAAGGAAGTTTGGATTAGGAAGTCCAAAGTACAAAAGATTATGCTTTTATAGAGATGGGAAGGCGAAAAGTGTTTTATAATTCGTGTGTGCTAGTATTAAACCCATGAGTCCTTAGTTCAAAAACACATTTAATTTAATAGAATTAATATCATAGACTAAAAGTATATAAGCATTATTCATTCGTGCTTTTGAAATAATATTTATTTAATGATAGATTTTAATTATATAAAATATTATTTGTTGATGTATTCATGTAAATTGTTAGATACTAAACAATGTATATAGTAAACATAATGTAAAGTAAGAACAAATTATTATGTTGGTCAATCATTTTCTCCACCACCACCTTTTTATGTACAATGTGCACAGAGCACAGAGAAGCTTATTTAAAATCTGACATGTCATAATACTGTAAAAGCTGTATCAATATTAGATATTAAATGTACATAATCTTTTTGACAATGTTTGAAGACGTCCCCTTGTCATTTCATAACGATTAAGGATGTATTCTCAATGTTCAGTTTGTCTGTCATCCATGTACGTGCTTTTTTATTATCATAAGTAAATTATTTACTTAGATTAAAATGATGTAGCTTACTGAAATGGGGACAAGCTTCTGCCTAGAAATAAGTATAGAATAAGGACGATATTAACACATTTTAGGTTAAGTTTCACTTATTTGTATTTTATTTTTCTGTTCTCATTCAACATGAATCTATGATTAATGTTTATTATTCATATATATTATGGATATTTTAGTCAGAATAATTTTTTCCATGCAAGATATTACGTCCATACCGATTGTAATAGCAATATATTGTTTACTTGTATTTTTACTGTTTCAGTGTAAACAGACGATAATTTTTTATTATCAGTTTATCAAATAATGTAAATTTTGTGAATAGTACTATTGAATAGTAGGCACCTGTATACATTAAAGTAAACGTGTGTTATGTGTTAATTAAATATAAATATACTCGCATTTAGAAAAGTCGCAGTAGGCCGCGGTTGTGCCATATAAGTATAAAAATATTAGTCATTAGTCATGTAAAGTTTTTGATATGATGACAGAATTATTAATGTACTTTTGCTTTTATCTATACATCATTCGTCCATTCAATAAATAAAACGAATATTGCGTAAAAGCAGAAATGGGAATCTCATTATACAGTCAATATCAACAACAACGGTCAATAAATAGACATAACAAACATGTACATACAACGGAAGGTACATCAAGTATTATTACATCTGTATATATACAACATGTAATGTATTATGCACTGTTCAGACAAGCTGTGTAAACAATTACACATTAAAAATTAAAATAATGCATGTATATAAGAAGCTTCTGTATAGTGTATATATTTGTATATTATTATACATACATACAAGTTTTAAAAAGGCCATCGGATACTGGGTATTTTATTTAGGTAACATAATAAGTGTGTGATTTTACTCTTAAGTATGGTAATAAATATACTTTGAAATTTTGAAATATGATCCACATTAAATCAGTCGATTTCCATACAAAGGTATCAAAAAACTAAAAGCTGCCGCATACAGCTCACTGTAAACGTTAATTCGAATTAAAACAAATAGTAATAAATTCACCATTCACAAGGCAATGTACGCATGATCTCATTATAAAGGATTCAAAATGTTTTTCTTGCTTTAAATGTACGAATGGTCATGGGGTCATGTAGAAGTAAATAAATAAAACAACCCAAGTGTTCGTCTTCTGTTCTGTTGTTCTTAATTCCAGGTTGTGTACAACTATTCATAATACAAGAAAATAAACGAGTGTATGTAGTATGTACAATGTACAGTAAATGACTGTATTAGAATTGTAGTGTTATAGTGCAACACAGTAATAATAATTATTATGATACTAATATGATTGCACTTATAGAGTTTTGACACAAAAATTTTGCATAATATTCTATTATACTTTCAAATATGTGTACAACTAAAACTTTTTCCACTAAAAATCCTTAAATGGACTTATATGTTATTACAACTCATCATTACGATTTCTGCATTATGGCGTTATAAGTTTCCGTCCTTCCTGGTTTGTATACTGTCCAACATGGATCTGTAAAGTAGATTCATTGCAATAAGATAAAAGTTTTTATTATAATAATGTTATCATTATAGCCTAGCCTCTGCTTTTTGCGTTGATGAACATTTTGTGAGCATGATGTGAATAGAACATTATCTGTCGCTCGTTGATAGCTTGGCTAGGTTGAAAAGTGTTTCAGCGTGTTCATCATTGCTTTCCACTCTTTTTTTGTATGGATACATGTGTATATAAATGCAATACAAGCATTCGTGTGTACTATAATGGACAACAATTAAAGTAGGAAAGGAACAGAGACTTCTTATATATTATGTAGTTTTTAGACACGGAATAGGATATACGCCTGACGAGAAGTGAGCAAGAATGTAAAAAAAAAACAATTTTTTCACTCCCTTTTGTTACTTCTTCAGTCTTTCGTGTGTTTACTCTACGAGATTCTTATATTTGCACAGAAGAGAAGGCCAATAATAATGATGAACCAAATATGGAAAGCAAGTGATGTTCTTATTATTATTATTATTTACATTCTGGCAAAGACTCTAGACTCTACCTTAACCGTATCTCTCTCTACCTTGAGTATACACACAAAAGTTGTAAAAAATATGTTTGGAAACCAAAAGTGATCAATTTTTCATTTTTACTTGTATAGAAACCTTGTTGCATAAGTAATGAAAAAGTACTCAGAATAATATTTTTCGCTGTACAAGCTCGTCGATCAATACATGTATTTTTGTATAATTTTTGACTTGATTAATGATTCTGATCTAAAGTATTGTATTTGCTTTACAATTTGAGTGAAAGATAAATTTTGTATTCTGGCAATGTAATATATAATGTATGTAATGCTAAAATTTTCGAAATATGATACAACTCAGGGTTTAACTTCCTCCTGTCTGCTGTGTGTTTACTGTGTACATGAAACTTATTTGAATTCAGGCGTTGATTTTTTTTAAAAATAATATGGAAACTTTTTCACATATTCATAGTATAATGTATGTTTGAATTCGTGCAGTGTATAATGAAATGGGATGGATATTTTAGGTATTGGAACGTTTTCATTTTCATACCAAGTCAACTAAGCATGGACTCACATCATAATGTGTGTGAGATTATGGGGTGTTATTATTTCAATAGCATTTTGCGTGGTTTTTTCAAGGTAACAAGGAATGTATATATATTTATACATAGCCAAATAGAGAGAATAGAGGGAATAACGCAAAACGTATGTGTCGTGTGTGCTATGTGTGAATGAGTAAGAAGACGCCACATGTTTAACAATTAGCTGCTGAGTTGGTTTTGTATGTATTATGTGTATACATTGTGTATGTGCAATATTATTATTATGAGTCTGCTGTCTCGTCTTAAACGACAGAATAGAGCGGGGTGGAGTGTATATTTAATTTAGCTTCATTTGCACATTGTCCGAAGATAGAGATGGCTAAGTAACTGTGTAAACTTTGAAACATGTTAAGTCAGAAGAATATCTGTGTACAATATGCATAATACTGGGCATTTAGTTGGAAGTTTGTTTAATGAGATTGATAAGAAACAAAAGAAAAGTGAACTTTACTTGTTTTCAAATTCCTCATTATACATGGCATGAATGTATGAGTAAAGGTGATGATAGAGACACTTTTAGTGTAATTTTTCGTTGATAGAGCTTCCTCTCATTAGCATGCATCGACGTACGTTGCATGTTGCACATTATAATTGAAAACTCCATAGTTTATTATTATGCTGGGATAAATACGTATGTAATAACTATGCTACATAATTTAATATAGGAATGACTGAGAAATATAATAGAGATGCAACATGCTCAGTATTATCAAAATTGAAGGTGCACATCTTGTTCAAAATTCATCAAATCAAATTTAAATGCATGAAGAGAGCAAGCCTCAAGCTTAGATAAATTAATCCTACGTAGAATCAAGATGAAAAATTTCTCAGCGGGGTTCAAACTTACATATTCATAGCGCTACCACGAAACATATTTATGCTACTGTAGATTTTCATCATTTTGTACTTATTATAATTGAGCTCTTATAATATTTCCGGTCCTTGAAGTCTCAGAAGATCTAAAAGCAAAATATTGTAGAACTTTTAAAAAGAATAAAAAATATCAAACATGAAATAGGTTCGGATCAAAAGAAAATGTATACCATTAAACTATGAAAAAAATTATATCTTTAAAGCTTTATACATGTGGACATTCTGAATTCTGAACGTTCCTGTTTGGATTTAAATTTGATATCACAGTAGTTAATAGTGCTAAAATGATGGATACGCATAAAAACAATAATATTACATTCTTACCTTGTCAACTTTATGCTATACGGAAATTCTAAGGGATAAGAAGATTTGAATCAATCTTATCAAACTAACCATCGGATAACTTAATAGACATTAGGTGTATATATGTATTTTTCTTTCCTTTCATTTTTTCTGTAAAATTGCATCGTGTCAGATTTAGAATGTATGTAAAAAGCAAACTGAATCATGCTTGAAAATTTCAAAGCAAAGCAAAATTGAACTTGTCTTCGTCGAATGTAATCATACAATGATTTATAATAGTTGAGACCTTCCATGACATGTATCATATTATTGCAAAGTAAAAATGCCTTGAGGGTTTTATTCTTCCCTCTTGTGTAGTAAGTGTATCCCCATATCTGTATTCTGTATAAATGTTATTTGTACTACACACTAAAGTTTTTTCAATGATGAGAAATTTTGTGCAAAAATATGAGCCGATTTGAAAATTATTTATACACATACACAAAGTAAACAAATGGTGGGAAAGAAAATAGATGAAATTCTACGTATTCCGTAACATAGAATAGAATTGTTGCATGAGCTATTTAGCACAAACAAAATCAGTTTTTGTACAGGGAGGTTCATTAAAAAAAATTTTTTGTTCCCATTGAAAGACAGAGAGGTAAATTGTTGCTTTACAAAACGATTCTCTGTATTTTGGATGTACGTAAATATTTTAGTGTCATGAAAAATAAGAAAATGACATAATATTCATTATTCATGTTTTGTCCATGTATGAACCACAGTGTAAAGTGTTAAGTGATGATTAGAAAATGAGTGAGAAATATTCTGTATGGAGTTACATTTACAGAATACAGAGAGAAAGATTGAAAGGCCTTGATTCTCTGTCGTGTTCTTGTACTAAAGTACAAAATACAGAAGTTTGTTGTATTATTTCAAAATTGTTGTTCTGCGTCTAGTAGAACAACATTTGTCTGTGTTTATTTGTTTTGTTTTTACGTCTCATAGAATATCATTGCAGAAATTCATAGCCACTGCTATACATATTGAAGTTCAAAATTTGTTTGATATTCATCCGTCTATTCAATCCCCAGTATATCAATGTTCATCATTCTGTAATTTAACATGTATTATTATTGTTGTTGTTGTTTTTGTTGACGATGATTACTCAGAGAAAATGGCTCACGTTTCGTTCTCTTTAAAGTCATCTTCACCGTACAGTGTACGCTGTACAGAGTACTTTAGCTTGTATGAATGTGTATACAATATACAATCAGCGTATATGCTCACTTACATTAAATCATTGTGTCTCACACTATCTCTACAACACATGAACAGACACACATTTTTACGTCGTGATTGGTTACTTTTGCATTTTGCATTGAAAGCGAGGCTCAAATTTTGTTAAAAGCTAGACGTCTGTCAAATGTTTTCTCTGTGTGTGTGTAGTTTATCTTGACAGAATGCATGAAGTTTTTTGATTTTGAGGCGTTTGTTTAAATTGTAGAATAAAAGCTTTAATTTTTCCCACTTTGGTTCTTTGATTATTTGTGCACATATATAATATAATATCCTTTAGGCAATTCATTATATATTGAAACCAGCACGTTTGCCCATGTAAAAAAATATGAAACTGCGTGGATTCCCTACAAAGTATGTAGTTAAGGTCAACTATATCTATATAACCGAGGGTCTGTGTAGCTTTGGATACAGTATATACCGTGTATTTAGTATGGGATCTGACTTTTAAAGCATACATTATTTCTTTAAATAAATATATCGACATTTATCGAAATATATCGTATTCAGTAGTACTGGATACAGATGCTGTGATAAATGAAGCGTAAAATGTTTACTAATTGGTATTCATATCACCAAAAAATTATTGGTTCATTGTGTTTCGTGTCTGCATTTGTTTGACAGGAAGGAAATACATATTATATGGGAATGTTTTGTATTTTGTACTGCCAAAATAGATATGCACAATGACAAAAAGGAAAACCAAGTTGATTTCAGTAAATTATGATTTACTGTCTGTCGAATAATGCATACAATACATGAAATCTGCGTACAGAATTGGGTCGAACTATAATTATATTTGTCAAAAAATGGTTCATTGACGAGATAATGATAATTTGCTGGTCAGTAATTGAGTTAGCTTCTGCCTATTTTCCTTTTTTCACTCCTACTTCTACGACGGTCATTCAACGAGAAACTTTTGTCTATTCATTCTTGTTGGCGACGCACTGAAGAAAATAAACATTATACATGATACAATGAACCTAACTTCATGAGTAGAGTATTATATTATTGCAGTATAATTGTGACCATGCTTTATAGCTGCACAAATAAATTCAAGTCCCGTCTTTCTCCATTTATCTGTGTAGAATAATATGTAACTGTATTCTTCTATTCACCAGTACGAGAAACGAGGAGGAATAATGATGCCATATTCAATTTCATTGTTTACAGTTTGATTTTGCAAATGCATCGGCAATCGGCATACATAAAACGTCAATGTCCAAAGAATGTTTTTTTTTCTCATTCGTTTGAATACAATATAAACGTCTTTGCAAACAATAATAATAAAAGTAGTAGTAGTAGTAGTAGTACTAGTACTTTTTTGATTCACGACACTTGCCTGTCAGAATAGTAAAACATGAGTTTGTAAATATTGTTTGATGTAAATACAAAATAGAACAAAAAAGGAATAAAAATTGGTCCAAAGTTGTACATAATACAGATTGAGCAGTGCATTGAATAGTTTTTATGAATGTGTACAGTGTACAGTTTTGTTTTCCATAATGAAAATTTACTAACAGTGATAAGATACAGAATGACGTGCGAATGTTACTCGAGAGTATCTCTAATCTTAGTGAGAAAATTATTAATCCTTATTAATCCTGGTAAATGAGAACTCTCTCTTTCAACTTTGTACATTCATTTTTTTCTCTATGAAATGTATGCAATATATTGTTGTTCATTTTTAATGTAAGAGAAGCTCTGGCTATTCTTGTCACATCCATTCAGCTGTATACATATCTATTTATATCTCTCTTCTCTATATATAAACCATAAGTATATACTATACATTAATGAATACGGTTGCACTTTGTCTCTTTTTTTGTTGTTAAGTATTTTCAAAAGAAAAGAAAATTATAGTAAATTGGATGTAGCGAATGTAGAGAATGAAATTCAAAAATAGTTATATAGGCATGAGTCGTTTGTAAGTAATAATATTATAATATTGTTGGATGTTGGATTATGTTTTGTAAATTTATTTCATTTGTAGAAAAACCTAATTATTTTCTTTATACAAGTACAGAAAATAGAATGCTTAAATATTCTATATAATGGGTAAACACACGCAGAACTAATTATTGCAGTCCACTTTTTTTTAAGCTAGCGTGAGCATTAGATTATTGATCTTAAATACATGTGTTCTTTCTTTACCTGTATACGTATACTTATTTGGTACAAAATTAAACAAAATTAACTAGGTTGAAGACGTATATGTACATTCAGCAATATTTATGCTGTATGCAGTGCATGCATGAATGCTGTATGCTGCATACTTAAGGGGGAGTGTATTTTGCAAATAAATTCTCTCAAATTCAATACGTTACATCTGTCTATCGGTCATACATATAAAGGTTGTGCCATTGTTCTACAGTAGGGAGTATAAGTGTGAAACTAGCAGCGTGTTTTCCTTTCACGCCGAATTTGCGGGTGACCCCGGGACTTT
>JAQGBH010005505.1:0-14202 GCA_034698265.1 Sminthurinus aureus | reverse complement strand
GCATTAGAGATAGTGTCCTCTAATGACCAACTCCGTACATACACCGAGCCGAGTTGGATTATCCAGCCTTTTTACATGCATATACTTAAAGATAGACACCAATCCATCGCATATACATGCCAACACCAGCTTAACTTGCTATGTTTTACCATAGCTCATACCACTGAATATTTTTGGCCCGAACAATTTCTTTAGTTACTTCACAAGAACACAAACACGCGAGACGCGAGACTCTAGATTCTAGACTGGAGACTGCAGACTGGAGACAGAGAAGAAGAAGGAAGAAGAAGGAGAACAAAGACAAAAAAGGAAGAAAGAGAAAGCTGCCGTCAATTGGAGTAAAAAGAAAAGGCGTATGTAGTTATCCCCAAACTCAAACTCAAACTCAAGCCTCAAGAACAGAAACTAAAGAGTAGAGAGTAGAAACGGGAGACAAATAAACAAGGGAAGTAATCAATTTACTTATGAATAGGCCGATCCTTTTTCTCAGAATTGAAACGCTGAAACGGTTGAAACAATTGAAACAGTTGACTGTGCATTGTGCATTGTGCACAGAAAAATCATTGTCATGTTCTTAGATTTAGACTTGTACTTTGACAACGGTGGGATGTTTAGTGTTTAATGTGCAGCATTTAAATTTCCAGGGTATTGATTCTCATCTACCAAATGTTCCTACTCTCTTTTCTCCGTTTTCTTCTACTTTGTTCTTTGTCTACAAGATGACGATTGAGGATTAAGGAGTGAGGATGGATCTCATTTCATTTTCAAATGAAATGTACACAAATGTAGACGGAGGGAATTTTACTTATTTACTTATTTTATCCCGTGTACAATTTAAATGTGGAGGATGATGAAAACGGTGATACAATAATATAGTACAAATGCATAGTGTTATTGTGTTATAGATTACGGATATCTATCATGAGTTCTGAGAATCCGAGTCGGAATTGGAAATGGAATTGGAATTGAAATTGACATGTGAACAAGGAATAAGTGAACACGTGAACATTGAACATATGCTTTTATATTTTACATGAAACGTACAATGTACAATGTAAAACGTACAGCACGTCTCGCATCTCGCTCAATATTGTACGAGTAGGCAAAAGTCAAGAGACAAAAGAGAAGAGTGAATAAAAGGAGAAAGAGAGACCATAAAACCTTTTGTCTCTGCTCTTTCTTTCTCTTTGTCTTCCGCTTTTTCATCTCCTCCTTTCTTCTCCATTGTCTACTGTCTACACTCGATTCACTAGTTCACTCCCTTCTCTTTTACTCCAGTCACCAGTTTGAATTATCAAAAGTTTGGTTCTAGTTTATTTTTGGAGGATTTCCATTATTTAAAATTCCTATTAAATATCCAACTTTAGCACAAAACACAAAACAAACTGATTGTGAATCCAGAATCCAGAATCGAGGTTCGAATGAATTGAGAATTGAGAATTGAAAATTGAGAATTGAAAATTGAGAATTGAAAATTGAGACAGAAGGTTCATCGGTCTTGGGTCTCGAGTCTCAGTTTTACAGTCTTCTCCTTTCACTTTTGCTTTCTCTTTCTCAGTCTGCGTGGGAGATTGTATAAAACGTAAAGAGTAAAGAGATGGACAAATTTACTACTGTGACGCCTACATGTATTTATTATAGATTATAGAGATACGTTTGTAGTTTGTAGTTTATATTTTATAGGCATCTTTATTCTATTTGGGCCAAAAAAAGGTTCGGTCCTTTCATCTTCATTCAATCGATTTTATCTGTTGAGTTTAGTTGAGTTGAGCTGTGACTCTCGCTCTTTGAAATATTCATGGATGTACTTAATGCTCCTAAATAAATAAAACCGATGAATGGAGGAGAAAATAGAAATTCAAATTCAAATTTGGAATCATCCACCTTTAATCCAGTTTTGTACATCCCTTTCTACTTTCGACATTCACAGTACAATGGCAAATAATATGTAATAGCAACAAGGAACCAGAATGGAATAAAGAGTAAATATCCTTACATCTTACATCTTACATCACGCAGGGACAATTGTGAACAAACACAAGCACAAGCACACAGGATACAGGAAAAAGACAAGAGCAAGAATTTGGATAGAGTCAAAGAAGGAAAAAGACAATCTTATTTTATTCATCTACTCTCAACTGCTTTTTGTTATTCCTTTACCATTTATTCACTTTCCTTTATCCGTTATGTACAATATGTTTTTATCAGCTCAATTTCCAATTTTCACGTTCTATACATGACAAATCACAATATTATTTGTCATTTGTTATTTTATTTGGGATATTTTTACACTTTACCTTTTACAAAGTTTGAGAAAATGATTCCGTCCAAATTGGAAAGTGGAAACTTCAAGTCTAGAGTCTAGAGTCTAGAATCTAGAGTCTAGAGTCTAGACAAAAATTGATTTATCACAGAGCGTAGAGCGTAGAAAGTAGGAAATGTAAAGTATGAATATAGAAGTTCATTTTCTTACTTGCTTATTTATTTATTGAGATTGAGATTGAAATTGAGAGTTGAGACAAAACGTGATCAAAACAGTCAGAGCAGGGAGAATTATGTACAGTATACAATATACAATATATACATGGATTTGAGTGGAAAAAAGAGGGCCATGCGAAGGCCTCGTGAAATGGAAAATGGCAAATGCAGAGAAAAATGATGATGATCAAGTTGATGAGTGTTGTCAAGTTCCAAGGAATCACTTGATGTTATATCGTCTCATTTAATTTAATTTTGTTTCATTTCTTGGGATTTTGCATGTTTGTTCCTGTAGAATGTAGATTGTAGATTGTAGATACTTGTTGTTTGTCGACCGTCCTCGTATTGTAGTTTGAATTTAGAATAGAGCTCAAGTTGGAGTGGATTCTTGATTCTACATTCTACAGCCTTGAATGTTGAATGTCGAATGTTGAATGTCGAATGCTGATATTTCAAGTGTCGAGTGTTGAGAATTGAGAATTGAGAATCGTGAGTTGATGGTGGTTTTTGTTTGTGATTTGTTATTTGTTTTTCCCATGTATTATTTATTATTTGGTTTTGTGTTTGTGCTGGCACTGCTATTCCTTTTCGTAGTTGTGGTTGTAGTTGTATTTGCATTTCCCACTCTTGAAGCATCATGTTGAATAGTTGAGTTGTTGAACATGGTAAAATCTGGGATGCTCAAAACTCAAAACATGATTTGTATATTTTTTATCCCGGAAACTCTCATTTCTCGTAGCGGAAAATCCTCAAGAACGACCACCAAGACGGAACTTGATTCGTCTGGCTCTTCGGGCAGTTCAAATGCCTTGTACAAACGTCCCGTTTGAGCGGAAGGGAACACTGGAAACTCGACCGACATTTTTGAGTCGAGGAAAAATACGCTTTGCCATTGGTAATTTTCATGCATCCCAAATCTTACATTTTATTTCTATACAGTCTATTTTCTACATCTTGATTTTCACTAGAAACTAGAATCTAGAATCTAAAATCTAAAATCTAAAATCTAGAAAATCTAGAATCTAGAACATGGAAGGTAGAAAATATTATAGAATTACATAATTTTGAATATTGTTTCTGCTCGTTTTTTTTACAGAACTCAGTGAAAATGCCGTCCGATACGGAGAATCTCTGGAGGTGAAAGTACTCGTCCAAAATAATAGTCGTAGTTCAATCCGGAGAGTTTTGGTAAGCAATTCCTCAGTTATCTAATATTTTAATATTATTTTATTTACGATGACAATTTCACGAGTAAAGAGCATCAAGTATCTCAGTTTTTTAGAGCATAGAGTAAAGAAGCGGGAATGAAATGTTCAAACATTTAAGTTTCATCATTTTAAAAAATAAATAATTTATTAGCGCAAACAACAAATAACAGGTCAAAATCTACAAATGTACAAATGTACAAGGCACCAGGAGTAGGAGGGCTTTTACTTTTTTTGCCGATTTTCTTCCATGTTCCAGTTCAAAATATCCAGAATATCCAGAATATCCAGAATATCCAGAAAATCTAGAATACGAGGAATGTGAGAAATATGAGAAATGAGGAGCTCTGTTGTCAATTTCATTTTATTTTATCATGACTATGTTTTTTCCCTTGAGAATTAATTCTGTAGAACAAAGAACAAAGAGTTGGAAGGAGATGGAGAGAGTTCTTTTGTTACATCTATAGTTTTGCTCCTTGATATTTTCCTTCATTTCTTTCCTCCCTTTCTCCTTTTATTCGTCTTGAATCTTGAATCTTGACTATTGACTCTTGATTCTTGATTCTTGATTCTTGAGTAAATTCAAAATGAATTCAGAATTCAGAATTCAAGATTCAAGGTGGTTTCAAAAGTAGAAAGAGGAAGAGAAAGAGAATGGGAAGTAGAAACACAAGGTATTTCCATTCAATACTTTTAATGGTATGAAAAGGGAGAGGAATATAATATATAATATATTATATGTGCAGCTTTGTACTCTATGCTCCATACTCCATACTCCATATTCCAAGTTCCAAGTCGAATGTGGTAGAGAATGGAGTGAAATCCCCAGAGTCTCCAACGGAGAGTCAGAGACTAATACAAGTTTCACTTTATTAGACCATTTCTCACGACTTTCTCTTTCTCTCCCTCCTTGTTTCTCTGACTCTATATTCTATACTCTATACTCTATACTCTATGCTCTATGTGTATGTGTATTTCCCTTTCTTTTCTTCATTCTTTCTCTCTCTTTCCTTGAACTAATCTCATCATGTCGAGTAACAAAAGTTTATATCTGCTCTTTAATCTCTCTTCCTGACTCCTACTTCTTTCTCCCTCTTCTCTCCTTCGCGTCTTCTCCATTTCTTTCACTTTCCTCATCCTGTTCATGTTCTTGTTCTTGCTCTTGTTCCTTTCCTGTCCAATGTCCAATGTCCAATGTTCAAGCTCATGTTGCTCATGTGTGTACAAACAGAGAGACAAGGAAAATCTTGGTTCTTATTCTTTGTCCATTAGAATTTTGTCATTGTGTAAAGGTGTTTTTTCTTCTTGCCCGTTGTCTCTTGACCTTTGTCTCTGTCAATTGTCAATGGATTTAATATGAGTATCAAGACTATTTCTATTTCTATTTCTATTACAATTACAGTTGCTATTATCTTTTATTATTGTGCAGGTTTCCCTGATTCAGCAAGTGGACGTTTGCATGTTCACCTCAGGAAAGTTCAAGAACACGGTTGGATGTGCAGATGATCAAGTAAGGATTATGGATCAACCAAATATAATTTATTTACTGAGTCTCGAATCTAGAGTCTCGAGTCTCAGCATCATGTGTGTTTATCTTTGTGTGTACAGTGTACAATGTATACTTTGCAACATTTTATTTTTCCTTTGGAATCCGCATCCGCATTGGTATTGTCTATGACTAAATTCGGAATAACAAATAAAAAATACAAAATTCTCATGAAAATCCCCTTTTCCTCTACTTTCTTTGGCGTTCCTTGTTCACTGTTCACTGGTCACTGGTCACGTGAACATAATATATTCCATTTTCAATGCCTTGTTTCCTTCGTTTTTAATCCGTCCGCCTGTTGCGTAATTTTCTTGTCATGAAATGAAATTAATAATTAATGCATGTAAAAAAGTGCAGTGTACAGTGTACATTGTACGTATAGGTAAATTGAGAAAGTAGAGTTGTGTGACAAACTGTTGGATTTTGGATTGAGCGATCCGTCGCTTTCTCTCAACTCTGAACTCTCCTCCTTGTTTCTGATGTGTGTATTTCTTGTGATTATGAATTTCCATTAGGTTCTGATTGTCCCGGGCGCATCACTCCAGAAACGATATACGCTTACGCCGACTCGCGGGTGAGTGAACAATGAAAATGTTAAACATTTAGCATGTCTACACTTTATTATTATCAACGTGTTGATGGTTGAGGAGACAGCTGCATGTTTTAATAATTATTTCGCAACTCGAAACTATTCCGTTTTCGTTTCCAAGTTGGACTCAAATTAAATAGTAAAGGAAAGTCAAAAGTTGGGGAAAGTTGGAATGAAAATCAAGATTAAAATTAAATGTATAATTACTACTTTGTGCAAATAGTTAAAAATAATTCACTACTTTGTCTTTTGTCTTTTGTCCAATGTCCAATGTCCAATGTGGATTGTCCTGTGTGGGTTTAATATAAAAGGCCTGCTCGGCAATGGTTGGCATTAGAAGAGGCATTTGGACGAGACCCCGTTCTAGCGCCTTCCACAATATTGGACAGCCCATTTGGTAAAATCCTAATTGCACCACCTCAACATGGGAACACGAGGAATGTTTTTGCCATCATCGTCTCTTACTACGTCAAGGTGCGTTTTCCCTCTTCTCTCTCCTCTTTATTGTTGATATACTTTGCAATTTATACATGACAAAAGATATTATCTATTCTACCATTTCCCATTTAGAGACTGGAGACTGACTGCACTATTCATTCCCTATTTTCACAACCTTTACCTTTTTACTTTTTATCTTTGTCTCCTTTTCACACTACACTTTGCACGTGGATTGTCGCATATGTAATATGTACTTTGACAACTTTTACTTGCGTCATCATCTCCTTCTTGTTTTACACAATACACAATACACAATGAGACACAGAAATTTTCCATCTATCCATTTATCCATTGGTTCATTCATTCGCTCATTCATTCCTCCATTTGTCTATCTGTAGAAAATAGAGAAACCAGAAACAGATGGAGATTTTTACACGGAGAATTACAGATAGAAAAGAAAGAGGGAATTTGAAATCTTTTTCCTTGATGGAAATGGAAATGTGGAAAGGTGTCGGATGTCGAAGTGTAGGATATTTATCAAATCGAGATTGGAATTTGATTCTCTTATTATTATGACGTTATTAAGTAGGAATGAACAAGTGGATCGAGGGGAACTGGATTACACGGAATATTGAATTGAATTGTCTTGTGTTGTGTTATAAAAGTATATTGGATATTATGCTTTGTGCATTGTGTATCGGAATATTGTCTTTTATCTTTTATATATTACATCTTTTGAGGAGGAGGAAATGTGGATTGAAAAAGTATTGTACATGTGGAAGTGGATACGAAGATGACGATGACGAGGGTTGCGAGTTGCGAGTTGAGATTGAGCACATGGAAAATACCTAGTGGAAAGCAAGTAATTTCAAATGAGTGCTTTCTCCAACATTTTCAATAGATTCTAGATTCTAGATTCTAGACTCCAGATTCTATATCCTATTTAATCCTCTGATTTATCTGTATCTGTATTTTTCCTTTCTTTGAGTTACTTCAAATGTCTCTCTCGTGTCTCTCCCTCATTTCCTTTCACTCTCTCGTCTACAATGTACAATGTACAGTATACACTATACACTGTGGAGCCTGTAGACTGTAGACTGTAGATTTTAGATGGTGGATTATGGACTGGAATTAGGAATTAGGACAAGGAAGAAGACACAAATACAAATACAAATACAAATACAAGAGGCAGACAACCAGAGACTGGAACAAGAACATAGAACCAGAAATAGAAATAGATCCAACGAATAGAAATAGCGATCTTTCCGGACGATTGAAAATTGAAATTCATGGGAATTAGTCTCTGTTCTCAACGTTGTATTCTATATCCTGTGTCATCTCATCGGTACTCTTGAGTAGAAAGTAGAAAGTAGAATCCTGTATATTATTGTGTATCCTGTGTCTTGTGTCTTGTGTATTGTGTTCCTTGGTTGCACTTGTGTAATTTTTTCCCTCATCTCTTTTCCTCTTGTTGTAGTTTATTATTTTCATACCTTCTGAGTTATTTTCAGGTCTCTTAGTTTGTATTTGTTAGCAAATTCTCATCTTGTTGGTTAGAAGACATATTAATCTAGATTCTAGATTCTAGATTCTAGATTCTAGATGGAGATTGAACTGGAACCGGGAACCGGGATCTTGAATCTGGAATCTGGAATCTTGAGTCTTGATAAATATTCAACAACTTTTCATTATCAATTACGACTATATCCTGAAATATCCTGTGTCTGATCTGATCTGACTAGATTTATGAAGAGTAGTCAGTAGTCAACTACATGTAGGTGCAGAATTCACGGTGCAGAGTGCAGGTGGTATTCATATTGTTATACTTTATACCTCTGTCTAAAGTCTAAAGTGTCTAGTGTCTACATTTTCAATGATGCATTATTATTTATTATGTATAATATTCAAATTTATCTCTGGAAATTATCTGATGCGAGCTGGAGGTAGGATGAGGAATACAAAATATACAGCACAATATATAATATGATATACAATATACAGAATGGATGTATATGCTATTTATACATTATACACTTTATACAGGCTCTTCACTCCTCACTCCTCACCTACATCAATAATGATCATGATAATACAGTCTCTACTGTCTACTGTCTACAGACTAGTATCTAGTATCTAGGTTCTAGTGTCTTGTGGAGCTATTGTGAAATGTTGACATAGTTTCCTTCAAAGTACTTCCTAGAATCTAGAATCTAGAATCTGTTCACTGTTCAGGCTCAGGTGTTTGGATGTGAGTAGTGTATAGTGAATAGTGAACGAATCACTCATCATTTCTCCACATTCCAGACTCCAGATTCTCTCTTGTTGGGGAATGGGGAGAAATGATGCCGACATCATCAATTTCAATCTAGTACATCAAAGTAGTGAGCGAGTGAGTGAGCAACTAACTATGCAAAACGGAGATTTGCATAGTGCTGAACTCAACTTTTTCATTCCTTTTTTCCGCTTTGCCCATGTTTATTTTTTCTCTAAGATACCTTCAAGAATCTAGCATCTAGAATCTAGAATCAAGAAGCTAGAACAAAACCAAGAAGAGGAGGAAATAAAAAGCAGAGTAGAGAAAAGGGAAATTAAGTGAGTGAGTGATGGGTATCTGCAATCTAGAATCTGGAATCTTCAGAGAACAGACCATTTTTAAAAGACTTGGTGAAACAAGACATTTTGTACTCTCTCTCTACCTTCATTTTTCATACTCTATGCTCCGTATTCCACACTTCACACACTTTCTATTTTTTCACTGTTACCGGTTACCGTAACGGTAGCTAAATTTTTTCCATCAGCATTGAGGATTGAGCATTGAGCATTGGTATTGATTTTTATGCTCCGTCTCCATCTCCGTCTCCGTCTCCGTGGGAAACACATGCTCCAATGGAGCGTGCTGAAAATGGATCAATTTCAATTATTATTGGCCTCTTTCCTTCTTTCTTCTTTGTTCATTCATGCATCCACATTTCAATTTTCAATATTCAATATTCAACATTCAACATTCAATATTCCATATTCCATGTGCAGTTACAAGTCCCATTTACAATTTACATAATACATAATACAGATATTTACTTTTCAATGTTCCTGCCTTATCTCTTATCTGTTTCTTGTTATTTGTTTACATTTTACATTATTCTTCTTATTTCCCCTGCCTTTTTAAAGCACAATCAAAATATTCTTACATTCTTACATTCCGTCTGACGTACAAAGTACAAAGTACGACGTAGGACCTACTTTTATGACACAACATGTTTCGAGTTATCATTAGAAATTTTGCAATGGTTTCCCATGTATTTTGTGCTTGTGAATACTGAATGATGAATAGTGAATAATTTCCGAATATTATAGACTGTAATTTATAGGAAACACTAAATACTAAATATCAAACATCCAATGTCCAATGTGGCGTGACTGGACAACTGTACCAGTTGTACAAGTAGCACAAGTAGCAAAAGTATTATTACGAATTCCGAATTCCAAAGTTCCATAATACATAATACAAAATACATGATACATGATACTGATGATGTTTTTGTGCTGTAGTGTTTGTTTACCCGGTCACAACCAGAACCAGAAGTAACTACTAGAAAAGTACAACTCCAACTTTGTCTCATGAATTATCTAGTCACGTCACAAAATTACCGTGCAATCATAATTTTGTCATGAGCCATCAGAAACATTTGCCCAATGTACAATGCACCAGTAAATAAATGTACAGTAGATACTAGATACACAAAAAGACAAGGAGAAAAGGTATGACAAAATACAAAACAAATAACACGGAACAAGGAACAAAAAACACAGGCAGAAAAGTAGATAAAAAACACGCACATGACTAGAAGTAGATACTAGATACTAGATGCTAGATGCGACTGTTCACTGTTCAGTGTTCAGTGGTCCAATGCTCACGCAGATAATACTTGCACAATAGAAAATAGAATGCAAATAGTGACATTTTCCATGTTCAGTGTTCAATGTTCAAGGAATGGATGAGAAAATGGATCATAAATAATGGAATTTATACGACTTTGGGGATTTTCCCCCCGTTTTCTCTTCCGTTTGGTCACCTGGTTGAACGAGAGAAATAAAAAAGAGAGTTAATCATGAATCATGAATCATATGACATATGACATATGACATTTGACAGCTATGATTCAACATGGAACAATGAAAATGAAAATGTACATTTTACTACCTTTTGGTCCTTTGTCCTTGTCCTTTCACTATATTATTGTCTACGACTAATCGTAAGTCTGGCCAGGGAAATGGGAAATGGGAAATTTATTTTGAATGTAAAAAAAGAGTGAAGAGTAAATGCTAAAATGTAATCATTAATCATACAATTTACTTTTGTTTTAAAAAGGCCAAGCTGGTTTTAGGTGGACTAACTGGTTTAGGTCAATGTGTGATTAAAGTGCCATTTGTTCTTCTTCCTCCGGAAAATGCAGAACCGTAAAAGCATTTTTTTTAAAAGATTCTTTCAATTTTTATACTTGTGCGATGTATAATGAACGATGCATGATGGAGATTTTATGATAAAAAATGCAAGGACGTCTGAACAAACATAATGTTTCATGTTGTTCTTTTATGGATTTAATCAGGGATCCATATCCACAGTTGGAGGAACCGACAACCACCATACCAATACCAATACCAATATCAACAGCAGGAACAGGAACGGCGGAGGATGGAGAACCAAATTCCTCTCCGTCTCAGCCTGTTTCTACCACAACCACTGCCTCTGGTACTGCCATTGCCACATCCTCAGAAACCCAAACCAGAACCACGACCACAACGGCTGTTACGGTGGAGCGTCATAAACTAAATAAAGATGAAGGATCTTCACCTTCTTCCTCGCCCAGGGAAAGTCCTCATCATCATCATCATCATCAGCATCATGGTGTTGGAACTGATAAAAATACTAGTGAATTCATATCTAAGGACAATAGTGATATGGCCGTCTCGGAAATGATGTCCCAAACGACCATTACAACCACGAACGATGGTTCGCATAAAACCACGTCGTCATCCTCATAGCCAAGACTCTCACTAGTAATAAACATAATAATAACACATAATTACGTTGTGCATTGTGTATCTAGTGTCTAATAAAAAAAATAATATCAACGCCCTCTTTCTCTCTTGACTTTTGACGTCAGTGAACTTGAAGAGTGACCAGTGAAAAAGAAAATCCGTTTCCTGTTCTTGTGCGATTTTTGTAGTTGTAGTGGGAAATGGGATGAAAAATATAATGCAAAGTGAAGTCAAGTAATAAGTAAAAAGTGAGTGTTCCATGCAAAATAAATTTCACCCCTCAACTACCAAAATGTTTGTTATAGTGTTCTTGTTTCGTGAGCTCTGAAATCGGAAATGGGAAATCAGAACTGGAACTGAAATTGGAAAAGAGGAACAAAAACACAGGTTAGAAGAAACCACATGACATGAAATATCAACTATCAACTCTCATACGCTTATCTACCATTGGCCAATTTGTGGCCACAAATTGAAAATACAGGGATATGTATCGTATACATACAACATATGATATTAGATATTAGATAATACAACATATTACATAATATTACTTGTGTATTTAGTATTTATATATTAGATTTAAGACTGCGTGTGTTTGTGTGTTCATTATTATAACTTTTAACATAGTAAAATAGTAAAATACAAAATAGACTAGGTATACTAATATATCCATAATCTACAGTATATCTATCTACTTTGTCTACTTTCTCCAAATTCCAAATTCCAAATCCATATATTCAAATGTATTTTTACATGTGGATTTTTATGTGAGAAAATGGATAATGTGGAGACTGGAGACTGGAGACCCTGTTGCTGCATCAGTTCTTGTTTCTGTTTCTGTTGCTATGTATATGTATAGCCAAAGGAGAAGCTAAATCCAAATCCAAATCCACATTCTCTAAAGCCAAAGCCAAAGAAGCATAATGGAATTTATACCCGTCGTGGGAATAGCGACCAGTTGAACGAGCTGTAGAACGGTTCAGTTGACTAGAAACTAGGAGGATGGGATGAAGCAGTGTGCATTTCGTGTTCCGTTTTTCCTACTTAGTGTGTCCTGTGTACTGTGCATGTGAGAATACTGTTGCTGGTGAGTTTAGAGCGTAGAGACCATTACGATAAGTATAGATGTACATGTGGACACCACATACTGTCTTCTCTTTGGTTGGAAATGTCTCCAACTATTTTGAGGAGAAAGAAGGAAAAACAAGACAGAAGAAGATAGAAGCAATGATGATGATGATGGTCCTCTTGTGTGTACGTGGATAAACAAGTGAAAGCATTCTCTCTAAACCCTAAACCACCCAACCAAACCAAACCAAACCAAGCAACCAACTCAACTTCGATCCGCTCCCAACTCTACAAATACATACCACATATACTAATACTCCGATTCCCCATAACCCCATAATCCGTTGGTAGGAAGGAAACGAGAAACGAGGAGACACGAGACACAGTCTGAAAGCATCAGGTGCATCGTCATGCCCCATCAAATGGACAAAAAAATTACCCCATTAAGACTCGAATCTAGAATAAAAAAAAACATCCAGAAAAGACGGAAGACGGAACGGACATCCATTGCACATCCCATCAAATTGCAAATTGCATCACATTACATCATACAATACAAAATACAGTACACAATACACAGCAGCAGTCGGATTCGGATTCGTATTCACATTGGTAATTCCAAGGTTTTTTTAAATATTGTACAATTTTATACCTTAAAATTTCCGCTACTGACTACTCACTACTCACTACATGTTTATCCCATCATCATAACAATAATACTAGTAATATCAGTAATGATGATAGGACTATCTACCATCTTACCATCTACCTTATTATTGAGCCATTACAGTAATGATAAAAAACCATGAACCGCCCTGTTCTCTATTGCATCTCTCCTCTTTTCTCTTTTTTATTATACTTATGGGCAAAGGCAATGGATACATATCGTAATATAACTAATATCTGTCTATAATAGTCTTTATTATACGTTTGCTTTTGCTGTACACAAAACCACAATTGAAGAGTTTTTTTAACTCAAATCAGAATTTTTTTATCCTTCATCCATCATCTATCACAAAAATCATGAGTTTGGAGGTTGTAGCAGAACATATGAAATGTGGACGGTGGAGGATTTAGCAGGATATGATTGAAGGAGATTGATTCATTTACATTATTATTTTGATTCCAATTTCAACATTTCTGTTTACTGTTTACTGATTGATTACCAAAATATTTATGCATGTATACTATCTACTATCTAGGTATCTAGTGCAAATCACATCAGGATAAAAATGTGTTTATTATCATGCAAAATGCAGCATACAGAATTATAGGTACGGAATACTTGACGATGAAACCCATTACGCTTAAAATTCAAACTTAAAATTGAGATACTAATATTTCCACGTATCTATAGAATATTGAATCTAGAATCTAGAATTTAGGTATTCTCTTCATAATTCATAATTCATCAGTCCTCACATGTACAATGAAAAGTACAACAGTAAATAGGAAAATAAAACATACGAAATACAAACACATGTATTATACATTGCGGAACGACAATTCATCAGAAATACCACTTAGATTTGATCTCATTCGTTATTCGGTTTCTTTGGTTTCGATACAAAATAGGATCATATGATGCGGAAAAATGTGTCGAAACTTCAAAATCCATAACATAAAAATGTACACATAGTGCTGAGTCTTGTGTTTGTTATGTAAAATTTACCATTATTGAAAATGATTATGCAAGTAGATTACGCAAAGATTTGTTTCTAATCACAGAAAGAATGACATAATATTATTGAATATGTATACCTAGAGAATGGAGGATTGAAAAGTTTCGATGGAAACAAGACAAGATTCTTGTTTACCAATATTGAATTTTGACATTC
>JAQGBH010005504.1:0-14202 GCA_034698265.1 Sminthurinus aureus | reverse complement strand
AACGGCGTCGAAGTTTGACAATTTCTCAATAAAAACCAAATCCAAAAAACCAAATTTTTGGATCGGGGAATGAGTTTTGGTAAAAATGGTGCCCATATTCGGAATCAGCATAAAAAACTGCGTCGAATAGTATAAGTCTCAAGGCAGTGCGCAAAAATATTGTTCCTGGATCACTGTGCGGCAGTGCAGAATCACAAGAGGATCATGGCGTGAAATGAGTTGAAATAGACCTGAAACAAGCCAATGTGAAAATGGAGGAGTGCCAATGAGATTTTAATCCAGATTGGCAACTTGAATTTGAATTTTCCACGACAGATGACAGCAGCTTTCTTGACCCCGGACTCGCAACAACTTTTGGACCTCGTACAAGGGCGGAAATTACAGTAATTAGGCTCGCCACTGCACATAATTTTAAATGGGTTCCTCTGCCTACCTTGATTCCGATTTCTGGTTTTTTTCCAGCCCATAACAACGACGTTGACGACCGGCACCCGCATTTTGTATTGCTATTCATGCAAAATTTTGAAGACCTGGATTTCATTACCTTTTATTTGATCCGTTTTGCGTATTTTGTGTTTGACAATTGTTTTCATGCTGCATTTCATGTCCTAGTAAATTGTTTATTTTTCATCATTTCATTTCATTTAATGATGCTGGATAATGGAGAATTGGAAATTTCCTATGAAAAATGAAATATTATGATGAAATAAAATTGAAACTAGTATTTGTAACATTGTCATCCGGACTGACACTAACAAATTCAGGAGAAACCCATTCTAGAGAATCCGCTCTTTTTTGTTCCATTTCCGCATACTTTTTCCCGACCAATTTAATAAACTCGGATGACGAGTCTGACGTTTTTTCAAAAGTTCTGAGAACCACAAAACCGAAAACCGTTTGCCTGGCCGAGAAAAAAACTAAAATGGCATACAACTGACCAATTTGACTAACTGTCCTTTCAAATCGGATCAATATGTAATTGAGAGTAACGATGGTGACCCATCTCATGGCCAAAGTGAAGGAAATGACCGGTTTCACATAGACGTTGGAGTAGACTGTCAAAACTTGGATTTGCCGGTAGAATTCCACAAGAGTTTAAGTTTTTATTTTTTCTCCAGTTTTAATTTGATTGTTGATTTATGTATTACAAAATTACGGAATTCGGACATGAATTTGACCCTTAAACTTACAGTAGTTATTTACATTTGCTACAGTGCCAAACACAAGGTGATCAAGTAGAAGGACGGAGCAGCACAAAAAGAGAAAAAACAGTTCAGCCAGAAACATGTCAACCACGACGCACAATCCAACGAACCACCAATCCAGTTCCAAGGTTTGGCTTGACGTCAAAATCAAACTAGAGGTCACCGTCGTAGGAGACTCTTCAAGTCTGAGTTCAGGATCAGATCCATTCCCACAAAATCGACTTTGGATGAACGGACCGGAGCAGGGAAAGTTCAGCTCCAACCAGAGGAGGCTAATCGGAACTCCAGGGACCAAAAACTCCATACACAATAAATAGGCGAAGTTGCGGGAATTTTAGATACGCCGGAAAACCGTTCAAATATTTTTCTGTGTTACAATATAAAATAATCACAAAAATTTTTTATAAAGTAAATTTTATACATTTTTTTATAGTAATTTTTTTGAATGATCACTGAAAAATCATCGTTTTTTGGTCCACTTTTCTTTGATGATTGATGTTTGATGTCAACTTTGTTACAACTAACCTGAAATGTTTTGGTTGATTTGTTGAAATCCATTGAAAAAATGGAGACATTTCCGCCGCTTCCATTGGATATTCAGAAAGAGGAGGTAATGTTCAAAAAAGGCAATCACACAGACGATTCCAAGCAAAAACTGGGGATTTGAGCCGTGTTCCAAAATGTTGGTCAATTCCGATTTGTTCATAAAGGGTTGAAAATCGAGGGAAAATCGAAAAAACAGCATGACACTCCACAGTGATGGCACTATTGTCGTTGTCCACGTTCCTTCTTCCAGCTCCAGCTCCAATTCCAGTTCCAGTTCCAATTCTGGCTTCAAATTACGATTACGAGTAGGAGCATCAACGGACGTTGGTCTTGTCTTTAGTTTTAAGCCAGTGAGCTTCAAAAATGTTCCAACTCGCAGAGTCAATTGTGTAAAAAAAGGAATCACGTCTCTTTCTCCGTGACAAACTTTTACAGCTTCTTTCAAAAACTTTCCAACTTGTTGTATCAAAAGTGACACAAGTTTTCTACGTACTCTAAACTTTGCCATCGTCAATTGTCAATCGTCAAACAGGAATGCGCAAGTACGGATTCATTTGGGTAAAATTCTTGAGCGTGATGTCAGTGACGTCACGAAATATGTAATCCCGCTCCACAATGCAAAAGATACGGATTGTCATGGGCCTGATTAACTCCAATAATAAAAACCCCGATTCAAAATCAATTGCCCTACATTAGTATTTTTATGAATTATTGTACAAGACTAGTTATGAATTTAACGTGTGTTCACAGATGATTTTCCGTATTCCATTATAGAATTGAGTGAAACTAAATTACCTGACGAGGAGATAATCTATAAGAATAATCCATAAGAATGTAATTTCAAAAGGTGCATAATGAATAAGACAAAAGAATTACAAAAACTGATTTGAAAAATAATCCTATCCACAAATCAAAAACAAAACTGAAGAGAGACAATTTACTCAAAAAAATCAAGAATCAAGTGCAAGAGAGCGAGTTGAGCGATAGGATTTTGTTTTGGGGTGGGTTCAAAGTTGCTCACCTTTTCTATTTTCAGCCCTTTCCACCGCCGTCCTTTCTGCTTTGTCCTCTCTCAATTTCTGTGCCTGTTACTTTGTTGGACTATGAACTTTGTGTGACATTTTTGGATATATATATATATATATATATATATATATCCTTCTATATTAATAAGTTCGTAACGCTCTCTGTTCGTTCCGCATCTCCTCTTGACATATACGTCGTACAACAATATGCAATACACCATTAAATCATAAATTAAATTACGGAGGGTTTTAGACATGTTAGAATGACCCTTGACCATGTCTTGACCTTTAAAAATAATAAAAACGGATTCTCCACTACGTAGGTATATATATATTATGCACTCGGCTCCATAGAGTTAGTTCTGTGATGCATATAAACTACACAGTGCACACTGGTCGATTTCCGGATTTATGTGGCCAAAAATTTAAAAACGAGGTTTAAGGGGTAAAATACATGTCGAGAATCCGAATCTGGGCTTTGTTTGGCCCTAGAGTGACCCAAAACTGCACTTAAAATTGTTCAAATTTTTGTCGGTGCCGATGATGAGGTTTTTTGAAAAGCCACTAAAATTCTGCACAATTGACTTAGATTGGGTTTTAAATGGGCGTAGAAGTACAGTCTTAGCCTCAGTAATTTGACACAATAAAAGCATTTTCAAAAGGTAAGGGTAGCTTGAGGTCAGAGGTCATTGTAAAATTTTGGCTTTTAAATTTTAAATTCAATTTCCATGGCAACGGGCAGCCATGGGCAAAAGATACAACTTTCACGCAGTAGCTTAGACTGTGATCTACTTGCACGTGATACGGCAGCTTGAGAACTGTTGAGAATTTTGAGATTCAACCTTTCAAAATTTTCCCATTTAAAATACATAGAACTTTTTTTCAAGAGTCATGTTTGATTGGTTGCTGTCTCTATATTTCACGGCAAAATTTCAAACGGTTCTAGATATAAACTAGGCGGGCCCTTGTACGTTAGCTAATGGCAAAATAAAGATAAAAGCACGTGGTCGCAAAACCGATTTTTGGCCACCGAAACCCGAAAATTGACCAGTGTGCAGTGTAGAGAAAGGGAACCACGTGTGCAGTATATACATCCGTGCATTTGCTTTGTTTTCCAGCAGTGTTGACAAAGCATTGTTGATGCAGAGTACAATGTTGTAAAACCTTACATAATGCATCAATATCATACCAATAATAATAATAATTATTATTATTATTAATTTTAATTGATCATTTCTTCCTTCCATATAGAGAGGACGCGCGTCACTACTTATTTTAATAAGAATGTACTGATTAAATTAGGGCTCAGTAGTAGGTAGTAGGATTTTAATCTTAAAACAGCATATGAGACCGAGAAAAGAACATTTGTAATAATATTAATAATTATTATTATTACGATCGCCTACAAAATTATATCAGGAGCAAGAACTATTTACGATAGAAAAACTGTAATTTAAATAAAAAATAAAGTAGTAGCTTTTTATTTTTTGTGAATTTTTCTGGGCTACTGTACAATTTTTTCGTGACAGAAGGGTAGAAATAGCTCTTTAATAGTATTTTTTGAATAATGCATAAATTGTAGTTTAGTTATAATATTATGTAATATAAATGATACACAAGAGCTTCTTTACTGTTTTTTACATCCAGGCCCGAAGGGCCTGGCACCAGCTCGTATATATAATCCCTATGCCCTTTGTACATTGTAAATGTTTTGTCCAGCTTAGACGAAGATTTTGAGTCTGGAAATTGGAAAGGAAAATATTTGTAGAAATAAATCCTTCTGGAGCGGGAGATTTTGTATTACCCAATTTACAATTCACAATTTACACTCCCTCACAAGTCAAAGTAGTTGACTCAAAGCTCAAAGCTCAAAATATAATTCCCTGGTCAAATAAATATTTCTTCTGACACCTCAAACTGTCGGTTGCAAATGTTAAATTAAAAGTCTGTGTTTTCCTAAAACTTCAGTTTCAAAGTCCTGTGGACATCTTGACATCCGTGAGAATTGAGAATGTCACAAGAACAAAATCAGAGTCCGACGGAGAGACGGAGAGGGAATAAAATTGAAGGAGGAAATGCACGCAAGAAAATGAACAGAGAAATTGAATTATCAGGAAATCCTTCGGGTCAATTTGAAGCTGGTCCAGGTCAAGGTCAAGAGTTAAATGTCAAGGAAGCCTCAATAAACGATTTGCCACCAGAGGTAAAATAATAATATTAAATGAAATCAAACTTTAGAAAACCCAGCATGTTACAAATGTGGCTGGAATCTGGAATGCGAAGCATAATGTTAAAGAATGTGCGATCGGAATTCACAGCCCATTCTTTAACATTATGCTTCGCATTCCAGATTCCAGCCACATTTGTAACATGCTGGGTTTTCTAAAGTTTGATCTCAAATAAAAATATTGTAGTTTTTGTCTTAATTTTTATATCGAGTCTCGCGTCTTGAGAGTCAAAATAAAACAAAAGGGGAGAGGAAAAGGGAAAAGTTGCATTTCAATATTTTATTTATATGTAAAAAATCAATTGTCAAAGACTGTTTTACTAATTACAGCTCGTCATGTTGATGTTGAAATTGGTTGCAATAATTATTATTTTATTTTAATTTTCACTATATCTCTATATATTTCCAGATGCTGATGGAAATTCTAAAATGTGTGGACACTCGCAGCCTTTTGGCTCTTCGTCTTGTCAATCGCAATTGGAATGCCATTTCAAGTGGGATTTTATGTCACAGACCGGACGCTCAAGTTTGGTTTGAGTTTCGAAAAGGAAATAAATTTTTAAGACGTCAAGGCGGACTCTTTAGACTGGGAGAAAAGAATCTCATAGACTTTTTAAGATGGATGAAAAAAACCAAAAATGTTCCCTACGCTCATTTTGCTTTTTCCATGCCATTTGGCTCAGACCCATTAAATTTTTTTGATCACCCACATTTCACTCAATTCCTCTCATATTTCACCACATCAAAATCCAGTCACCATGGAAACGAAAATCCCAATCCAAATCCAAATCCAAGACTCAAAGGCCTCGACTTGAAATTTCCTGGGATGAAAGATGCGAAAACTGTGAACATTGTGGTGGGAAAATTGGGAGATTTGCTTCTAAATAAAATCCCATTTGTGGAAAATTTATCCCTGGAATTTGACGCGTCAACCAACGCACCCCTAGCCAAATTGTTGCCCCCCTCAAGCCGAAATCAAGTTCCAATTCCTCTAGAATTTCCTCTGGAACATCAATTTCAACTGCCGCATTTAAAAGTGCTTCGTTTTAAAAGCTGGATCACTCTTTTTCATTTTGAGATTCTCCAGGAACTTTTGGGTGCTGCAGTCAATCTGAGACAAATTTATTTGGACACAAAAATCGGGTTGCAGCTTGCCATTGCCATTGAATATTTTGAGTTTCTCGGATCTCTCGGGAAATTTCACCTACTCAAAAACTTTGAATTTGACTTGAATGTCAACGGTCTTTCAAGTGTCCAATCCCGTCCAGATTTCACGCGTGCCTTGTTCAATTTAGAGCTCGAGGAGTTGAAACTGAGCACAACTGTTTCAAATCTTAATATTGCTGATCATCCACATGCTACAAACTTCATTTCTCGCCTTTTTGAGTCCAACAAAAATTGTTTGAAAAAACTGGAAATGGGAGCCCTCGGACGTTTTTCCGCTCTAGAGCTCCCAATATTCAAAACTCTCACCCATTTAAAACTAGAAGCACCAGCTGCAACTCATTCCAATCCGATATTTTTTCCTCCAGGAATTCGATCTCGAATTCAATCTCTGGATATTTTCCCAGCTGTTCGTCATTTGGGTACGAATTTGAACTTTGAATTGTCATTATATTTTCTATGACAGTCAATTTTGATTCTTGATTCTGTCCTATGAAATCATCTGAGATTTGACATTTTTTTTACATTTTTATTCAGATTTGCCTCCGAATTGGCGCGGTGGTTTTCCTTATTTTGAATCCATCCCCGTTTTTCCAAGTATCAAAAATCTGAGCGTGAACGACAGGGGATTCACATTGAGTTGTATTTCCGTACTGGATTTGATGTGTCCAAACCTCAAGCACCTGCGCATCCACAAATACAAATACAGCTACAGCGACAGCTTTTTAACTTGCAGCTCCTTTTCATTTCCACAGCTACATTTTCTGCCTGTTGGTCGACAAATTTGGAGACTGATGAAGGGACTCGAGTCTTTAAAAATTGACATTCAAATGGATTCCTTTCAAAATAACTCTGCACAGTTGGACTCGTGTTTCACCGGGATTTCTGTGGAAAAGGTTAAACGTCTTTATGCAATGCAAAAGGCTAAGAACACACGGAAGAAATCACTGGAAGCGCCAAAGTCAGAAGCAGAATCAGAATCAGAATCACAACTGACTGCAGAGCGAGAACATCCGTCAATTTTGGACATGAAATGTACGCAAATCATAAACATTAGACAAATTAAAATTATAAATTCCTCCTGGAAATAAATAAATAAATCAATAATCAAGTATTTAAAATTTGCATTGGCATTGTTGATTTTTGATTTTTGAGCGTAAATGAAATCTGTTTTGTTTTGTTTTGTTTTGTTGTTCTTGTAGCTTTGAAGACACTCACCATAAATTGTTTTGAATTGAAGTCTTTTTATGAGTCAAAAATGGAAAGCAAAAGGTTCTACAGAAACAAATTGACGTGGATCAGTCGCGACTACGCCTTCAAACTACTGCCAAATCTAAAACTCGATTGATCTCTTAAAATCTGAGCTTGACACTTAAAAACATTGGAACATTGGAACAGAATCCAAAATCCAAAATCCACATTTTCTGCACTGATTCAACAAAACAAAATGGTCAATGTTTTTTTTTTGTATTTTATGTACAAAATGTATTTATGAAAATCAATGTAGTTTCCTAAAATGAATTTGCTCTCATCTTGTGCACTTTGGTATTTGGTAGTTGGTAGTTGGACTTTTGGTCTGCAATAAAAAATCCCGTGTCATTCTATATTCTATATCATTTGAAATTTGTACATTTGGATTCTACTGCTATTTTGAATTTTGAATATGTTCATGTGACTACTTGAAACGATTCTCTCTGATTGCCAACCATGTGTGCTAAGTACATTCTACATTTTGGACAAGGAATTTAAAAGGACTTTTTGTAATCATTCATCTGTTGATTATTTAATCCTGCATTGTACAAATTGTACAAACTCTTATCACCCGCTTTTCAATATTCTATATTGTATTTTATGCATGTTTATATAACGTTTATAATTCAAAACTAATGCTTGATTTCTCATCAAGCATCATGCTTTAAAAGACTTGGTGGTACAGAGGAATTAAAACGTGACATATCCAACATTTGTCTCACATTTATCTCTCTCTCTCTCTCTTTTATAGCTCTCTGCCTTTCCCTCTTTGGATTTCCTTTGACATATGTTAAATGTTGTGTCAACTTACAAAAGGCTAAAGAATTACGCACTAGCGTTTTGAACAGAGTGCAGAGAAAGGGTAAATTGTAAATGCATGACGTTGGCGTTGAGGTCTCACATTACACAGTCATAAAAGTTGAATAGAGTTGTATCTTTTATCTTTTAACTGAAACGGAATGAAATGGATGACTCATGACTCGAGCAACAAAACTATATAAGAACAAACACAAGAAGATGAAGAAGAAGCGAGAAGAGGATTGGAGAATATTTTATGACGTGAACTGGACACCATAAATATAAGGGAGAGTAAAAGATACAGCGTTCTATCGGTGCTATCAAAAGACACAAAACAAGCAACGAAATTTCAGAATGCTAGAAAAGGACCAGCTTTTCAGGATGACAGCCGCTGCATTCTCATAATTATCAGTGAGTCAACCTGCGTGGTGAATAGTTGAAGCGATTGGATCCGATGACTTTCCATTCACTGTCCTCAAAAATGTTTAAATTGAAAAGCTGTTGCTTTTCTAGCATTCTGAAATTTCGTTGCTTGTTTTGTATCTTTTACTCTCCCTTATTTTGATACTTTTAAACTAATGCTGCATTCACCAAAGACAGCTAAAATTTTGAGCTGTTTTTACATGTTTTACTAAAACTTTTTACTGGAACTTTTAGTACTGTATAAATCATTTTTTGGAGTCGAATCTTGAGTTTTGTATGTCCATTCTATTTTCAATGTCAAAAATTCCTAAGCGTGGTTATTGTAGCTACTTTGACCGTTTACTTTGCTCGGCGTACACGTTAGATTCGAATATGAGTTTAGTTGCCAAAGGAAGAAACAAAAACTTATTTTACAATGCTTGAGATTGAACGACAATATTAATAATAATAATTATTATTACTATTATTATTAGCATTATTATTCCGCTCCGGCTTCTAAAATACTCATTTACTGCCAAAATTCAGAGCAACGCGACACAAGTTTCCTCCCACTTTTTGTGGGGAGAAGCTTTAAATATCCATGCCAACGCTTCACGGATCTTGGTTCAAATTATATAAAATCCACAACTCTTGTTATTACAAGAGCCATAGCTCCGGTGTCAAAAAATATCGAGTAGTTTACGAGTAATCGCCATAACCAAAAATTTTGGTTGTGTTTTGACGCAGCTAATTTAGGTACGAGTATTAACATGGATAAGCAAGGTTCCTCATTAAATTGGGACAAAAGGAGCAAAACGGAAGGAGAAGGAGAAGAACAAGGAGAAGGAGAAGAACTGAAGGAGAAGAACAAGACAGACAGAGATTGACAAGAGAAGAAGATGACAAATTAAAAAATGAAGATGAAAATCAAATGGATATTAAACAACCTTCTTTGAATGATCTACCGCCTGAGGTAAATGATATTTGTTTTTATGTTGGAGGTTTGTGGCATAACTTTTTCCTAGTCCGCTGAACGGCGAATGTACTGAACTCAAAGCTTCTCTTTCCTCAGTCCGTCTCAATGCCAGCGCGCTGAATGCTCAATGTTCTGGTGAGGGGAGCTTTTTGCTTTGTACGCTCGCCGTGTAGTTTTTATTTTAAAACTTAAAATCAGTCCATGTGATTCCGTTCGCCTTTAGCTAGAAATATCTCATTTTCTCTTCCTAAGACATTAATTTTGAACGGAAATTTATAAAGGGAATTCTTCGGTACACCTTGGAGCTCAAACGGCTGAACGGATCTTGACGATCAGTACACCAAAAAATATGTAATGAATGAGAGAATATATTACGTTCTATGAGAATCCTCCACTTCATCATTTTCAATGTTTAAATCCATTTCCCCCTCCGAGGAAAGTTTGTTTATTTGTTTGTTGATTGTTTATTTTCATTCGTATCCAATGGAAATTATGTACACACGGATGGGGAAATGGATTTTAGACTTCGATTGAAGATGACGGAGAATCGAGTCAATAATCACCACACAAATTAATTATTAACAAAATGAATTAAAAACCCCGGTCTGTGTTCAACTAACACAAATATTTATTTGTCATTGTTCACCTTATTTCTTGTAATTGTGCAAATTAGTACTTTTATCTACTTTTGTTTCCTTTCCACTAATAGACCGTAGGTCTTTGATTATGAAAACAAAATTGTTTTGTTAAAATCCCAACACATGAATAAACCGCGAAATTAAAATTTATCATTTACAAGTCATTTCAAAGTTAAAACACTTGAAACTTGAGTTTACTTGATTTTCTTGTTGTCTGACTGAGCTCTGCTGAACAATTGACAGAGCAAAAATATTTACTTTTTCTATGTAAATAAAACTACTATGAAAAAGTATCAAATAGATTTCTTAAACACTTCTGCATTCCGTTTGTTCACAAATGATGACAATTATTATTTCATTCATCTCAGTAGATTAAGGAACTCGTTGTACTTTATCGTTTTCGCCGAGTGTCTTGTAAATTTCAACAAGGAATTGCTCAACAACAAGGGTTCATTCATTCAACACCTGTGGAGAAAACAAAACTGTAAATTCATTTCACGTTAATTCAAATTGGACAAGAACAAAACAGCCCATATAGAAAATCATGTGTGCATATAAATAGCTGCGGCAATCCCGAGTCCGTTCATCAACGTCACTATCATCTTGAACCAGACGAGACTGCCTAAAATGAATCTAAACAAATAGAAATGGAACAGTGGAGAGGAGAAAAACCTTACGAATTTTTTAAGCTCGGGGACTTAATTGTTACCGATAAAATCTGTGCTACAAACCATTTTCTGCACATTTTTTGAATTTAAAAACACTTGCAAACTGCAGACTGTAGACTTTAACTAGACAGACAACAATTGGAATCTACAACTCAATCGTTATGCATGTGTACATTTACAATTTCCCCTCATTTCAAAACTTGTATGAGTGATGAAACAAGTGCAACAAATAGAGTCAAAAGGCAAGTGTATTGTCGGTAAATATTCAAATTCATAGTTGATCCACATAAGTACGTTCAATGTTCATCCAGTTTTCAATTGAAAATAACGTTGACATTTTCCAGTAACATAGCATAATTGCATACAAATCTCCTGAGAAAATAAAAGTTCCTTGTCACTGAAATCTTCGGGAGTCAATAATCGAGTCTTGAAAAAAGTATTCATAATTCAAACACACTTCCAACTTCCAACATTCATGCACATTTTCGTCATTCGTTATGCGATATTTTAGATTTGAAGCACAATGTACAATGAAATAAATATAAAATACTTTGAGCCTCTTGTGACTTTGAGTCGCCAAAGGAAAAGATTAAAAGTGTTGACTTCGATCACTAATAATTGGAATATGTTGTGAAATTCATGGACTTGTGACCTTTGATTTTGGTTTATTTTACTCTATTTCTTCTTTTTGACGATGGATGAAATATCAACACATGCAAAACGCATAGGCAAACTAACATGCATAAATAAATGTAGTCTGTAGTCTGTACTTGGTTTGAGATTTGAGATGAGAATGGGAGCAAAGAGATTTTAGTATTACTCAAAAATGGTGAATACGATACATCGAGAGGGAGTGGGATTATTGAGATAAAAAAGCTCCAAACATTTTTAACTTATCTATCAATTCTCAGTCTCATAACTCATAACGTGCAACTGTAGTGGAAAAAGAGTAGCGTTTTTTTATATGTTTCCCTAATAAAAATCAGGCAACAGGATTCGGCGGAATGTTTTTGCTCAGTTTTTGGCCGAAAAAATCAAGATGGCTAATTTTTTTTGAGGGGTTCGTTGAATTTTGTCTGGATTTGGCAGGTAGTTGGCGGCGTTAGCTGATTTTTTTGTAAGTCGAAAATCGAGCTCCAATTCGGTGACTAGAAATCTTAACATGATTCGCCGTGGAATTTTGATGCGGAGACAGAGATAGATGAGTGAAGGAAAGAACGATCGTTCTCTCATTCATTCGTTTATCCTACTCTCTCTGCCATTCTGCCATTCACTAAGTAGCTGACACGAACACTTGTGTAGGAAAAATACAAGAACATTTATTTTTTATTTGATTCTCCATTCCCTGAAAGCAAAACAAAAATTAGTATCCGTAAATTATAAAGTGGAAAAAGTTTGTATAAAGAATCGTCAGTTTTCATCGTATTTTATCGTGTGCAGGAGGTTTGTAAAATATCCACGTTTGTATTATATTTTGCTCGCATTTCGTAGATCTGTTGGGTACGAAATGTTTTGTTTAATATCTAAATATGGAGAAAAGGCCAAAAAACACAGACCCAAGGTTTTGTTTCTCAACGACTTGGAACTGAAACGGGTAAACATCCGATTGCATATACATTTTTTAACTTGAAAATTATGATTTTTGGTCACTAAACGGTTAAATTAAATTTGTAAAATCAATTATTTAACTACTCGTTTAAAGCAGAAGTCGTCCTAAGTTACAAAATTATAATTATGATGCATTTTTACAGTAAAAAACAATGTGGGCTTGAGAGAGGCAGTGGATAAGTAGAAGTCAGCAGCCATTTTGTACAAGGTGAAACGTGATACGATTTTTGTTTACACAGTATATTTTGTTATGCATATGAAAAATGAGAAAACAGCACCAAAAATTTTAATACATAAAATATTGTTATTCACGTGTTAGTTACATTTAGTTTTTATTGTAAATTATTTTCCATGTGTAAAAGCATTGGTTGCAAAATTGACTTGGCAACAGAGTATTCGGATTTGCATACTCTCAAAATGTAATGTATTTAATATTGAAAAAAACCTTGCTCGGTTTTGAAATTTGTCTGTTTTAAGGCTTGGCGTTTGGAGATGGGTCCTTAATCCTGTGCTGATCCGCTGGAAGCAGTTCTTATTGACATGTATAAAGGTATTCACAAATATAATGCCACGACTTTCAAAACTGACCGTGATCAATCACTACAGTTAAATATCGACCCAATCATAGTTAAATATACAAAACATTCAATTGTTCACAAAATATTACTGAATTAAATACGACTAGCCTTTTTATTTTGGCCACATAAATTCTAGGTGGAAACCAAGTGTACGCCATGTTCGAGAAAGGAGGGACAGGCCTGAAGATCACCGATATCTCGCTTCATAACGCTGGCGATAACAACGAACCGGCTGACGATTTGTATCCGCAACAAATTTCCCTGGGCCTCCAAAAAGAATGATTGATGTTCAACAAACACCCCCGCAGTCTTAACCACAATGCCGTAGACTAAATAAAAAATCAATGACCATTGCAACTGTTAATTTTAAAAACCAAAATCTTATACGCAGCACATTCCCTTCACATTTAAACACACCCTTACAATTAGAAAAAAATAATATTGTGCAGTCTAATGCGACTATGGTCAAAAATCTCGTTCAATTCCATCAAAGTTCAATGAGCATCTAATCGATTTGAATTAAAATCTCACTACATATGAAATTAAATGTTTTTAGTGCGATTTACATCGAAATCGATTAGATTCTCAATGAATTTTGATGGAATTCAATGAGATTTTCGACCGAAGTCGTACTAAAATCTCACTTAAGTGTCTCATTAGATTCCCATTGAACACAATGACATTTTATATGAGGGTAATGCCATATTTCAAGCTTTGTTCCAATACCAGTTTAGAAAAAATTGCGTTTACAAGTTTTCACGTTGTTTGAGTTTACCGGTTCCATTCAAAAACGTTGCTTTTATTGTTTTATGTTTTCTTGGTTTACCGGTTCCAATCAAACATTGCACTTTTACGTATTTTATTGGCTTACCGGTTCCAATCAAAAACCGTGGTTTTATGTTTTTTTCGTGGTTTACCGGTTCTATTCAAAAACCGCGCTTTTATGTTTTTTTCGTGGTTTACCGGTTCCATTCAAAAACCGCGCTTTTATGGTTTTTTCGTGGTTTACCGGTTCCATTCAAAAACCGCGCTTTTATGTTTTTTTCGTGGTTTACCGGTTCCATTCAAAAACCGCGCTTTTATGTTTTTTTCGTGGTTTACCGGTTCCATTCAAAA
>JAQGBH010005503.1:0-14203 GCA_034698265.1 Sminthurinus aureus | reverse complement strand
TAAACATAGAGGGCGGGAAATTTCTAAAGCCTCTCTCTCATAATCTAAGGAATGCCGTAAGGGTAATAATCTGATGGGCTTCTACATTTAAATCCACGTATTTTCCTTATTTGTATTGAATTTCTCCCACAACTCTGCAACTAAATTCAAAAAACTATTTCTGAAACACGATTGATATGCTCATGATTTGTTATTCAAAATTTCGGTGATTAAAGACAAAAAGTTTATGTGATAAAATTCTAAATTCGAAGACAAAGCTAAATCTTTATACAAACCTTTGCAAATGACAAGATTACAGTATTTTTCGTTTCCATTGGCTCATTGGTTGTGTTGCTGTTGTTGTTGTTGCGGTGAAGAAAGAACATGAGGACACATGCAAATCAGTATGATAAATATTGCATATTGTATCCTGTACCGTTACTCAAATTTACAAGTCGCATCACAACTCTAAACTTGAAGACGTTGAAAAAAATGAGTGCAAAATCCTTCAGTCAGAAATATTTTACAGTCAAAAGTCGTTGTGGTTTTTAACCTGTTTTTCTTTAGTTACGAAAAGCCATAGCAACAGATTTTTATATTGAGTAACTAATGTCTGTGTTTGCTCTTTGCTTCAACTTTCCAAAACAGTTTTGTCCATTACATTCGTCAGCCAAATATCAACATTTTTCCAACGTTCAAGGAGTAAAAAGGAATTAGTAAATTTAGACCAATGCCAACAACTTTTCTTTGGAAAGCATTCCAATGAATCAAATACTTTTCTCGTAAAAATGTAATGGAAACATTGCAAAGTTTTGTAGATATTACACAAAAATGTCAGTGGATGGTGTTTAAATAACAACTAATCTTAGCCTGAATATTAAATGATGTGCAAAAAACAATGTAAAAGAAGGTGTCAGCACTGTCAGCAGAATTATTATTATCATGATGAAGACTCATCCCAGAAACTTGTGCAGTTTCAGCAGCCTTCGTATCTTCTGTTGTGTTTTGAGTCGTTGATTCATTCAACATTGTTCCTGTTTCTCCTCATGTTCCCACATTTCAACATAATTAAACCAGTCGGGTTTTCCTGAAACTGGGACTAAAACTGGTTTTTTTCGCTTTATTGCATCCGGTCCATGGAATTTTACAAAGTGTGTGTTTAAATCGGTACCGTCAAATCATCTATTATCATACAGCAGACGCAAATTTCTGACTTTAATCCTAAATTATTCGGTGACCATTCAACATTAGGCACCTAAACTTAGCATAAAGTTTTTGCAACTTGTTCCCAGTAATTTGGCATAAAAAACTTTAAACCAAAGTTAAAGCTGACTCGGCAATTAAAAAAACTGTGCGTCGTCTAATATCATACATGGGTCTTCTAATATCATACACTTCGAGAAAAAGTTATAAAAAACAAAATATAAAGCAACCAATGTCCAGAAAACTACATAAATAAACAAGTTAAGTATTCTAGATGATTATTTATTGAAATAAAATCCCTTGGCACAACTCAACACAATTAATTTAATTGTAATTAACTTTTCAAATTAAAGTTCGTTTTAACAGTGAAACGTAAGGGAAAAATTGGTATTTTAGTTTCATTGTGTTAACTGCACATCTGTTGAGAATTTTAAGTTACTTTTTGCAAAAAAATCCCGAGGGAACGTAGTTAAAAAATAACAATTAAATGTCCCAAGTTTAATCTTCCATAATTATTATTGTTATTAATACTATTGTTTTTGATTTTGGATAAAATATTTAAGGAAGTACAAAAATGTAACTTTAACTACTTTTTAGTATGTCTTTATCTTAACAAACCTTATTTTGGTTGCATAATAATCAAAATTACTTGACTAGAGTGTAGAAATGCTCATAATAATAATTAGCGCATAAGAAAACACGTGCGTACATACTGTATGATATTAGAAGACCTCAACCAAAAAATATAGTGCTTTTTGAAAATGCTCGTACAAAGTTAAAATAAAGTTAAACTTCAAAATTCAAAGTACTACCACAATCAGAATCGCTTATTCTGCTTTTCTACAAGTTTTGGCCAAATTTAATAAAAGATAAATGTGATTTCTGAACCACTTTTAAAGAAGTAAAAACTTGCTATTTTTAATGCTCTTTTTAGGAAGTCGCTTTTAAAGTCGATTATTAAGAGAATGTTATTAAAAATTATATTATTATACACTATGGACATTATTATGATTATTTGTAAAGTTTCGTGCATTTACGTTAACGGGAAGGTAGTTAAATTAAATCCTAAACTTTGTACCCGCACTGTATGATATTACCCTCCCTTGTATGATAATGCAAGACTTGACGGTACTTGAACCGAATGTACTTGGACATTTTGGGCATTTCCATCTCGTCACTTTTTTACTTTGAGGAGCTGAAATGTGCAAAAATAAAAACAACACAAAAGAATTTTTATTTGTCATAGTATAATACAAGATACAAATCGTAAATCATTCTGTCACATTTTGGAAGCCCAAGAGAAACAGCTGAAAATCTTTTACCTGAGGCTTTCGATATTCTTGAAACTAATCCTGATATAAATCAATTGTGTTCAAGTCCTCCATTCTTCATTGACTCTGATCACATTCAAAATACCCAGGATTCTAGTCAAAAATCGTCATGTTCTTCTGACTCTCAAGCATCCAGTGAAAATCAAAATGAATCTTCACCCGGATTTTCTGATGCTGGAACCTTATTCTCACAAGACTCTTTTGACAACTACATTAAAAACAATCAAACGGAAATCCATGAATTCAGCCACAATGACTATTTTGGAGTCAGTAGGTCGAGGTCAGAGGTCGCTTATGACGTTGGATATTTCAGGGGAATGTCCTTGTTATCCTTGAAACAACGCTACTTCATCTAGAGCTATGCATACCTTTAATTTTAATCGACCACCATGTTTTGAGATTCCAGAATATTTGACCTTTTGTGGTGACCTCGAGGATTCCTTTTCACAACACAGACAGGCTCCAGCTCAGAAGAACTGGGACCTGACAGTGAATTTCATTCCGGAGTTTCAGACGCTACAACAGTTTTCTCGTCGTGTGACCTCAACTTCAACTCTCAATCTCAAAACTCATTTAATTCACTGGAGCTTCCAAATAACCAATATCAGACTGGAATTTTTCACAACCGTCTCAGCCAGCCAGTGAGAAAAGTCAGTCAAGTTTCAACGGTTCCTCCAGCCAAATCTCAGATCTTCAGTCCGATTCTCAAATGACATCTCAAAGCACTGTCGTCAATGAAGCAGTTTCAAACACATCCTCCATCATGAAGCCTCCGGGATCGATCAGTTGCCCCGAAAGCAGAAGTTGAGGCTACTGAGGAAAAGTGTCAGATCAGCATGTGAACGAACTTTTAAGTACTTTGTTATTTCCGATCATACGACTTCTGACTACACACTACATACTACAATATGGAAGCATTAGAATTAAAATATTAATCCTGTAAAAATGACTTAGTTGGTTGCCTTGTAATAAATTTGACGTATCGATATCGCACAACATCAACTGCTTATTTCAACTTACTTCATCATGAACAAAACAGGAAACAGTAATTAGGAACTTGATATTTCATCCTGCTATCTTAGTACCTTTATTTTTTCCTATAAGCACAATATGGAAGCATTAGAATGAAAATATGAATGCTGTAAAAATGACTTAGTTGGTTGCCTTGTAATAAATTTAACGTATCGATATCGCAAAACATCAACTACTAATTTCAACTTACTTTATCATTAACAAACCAGGAAACAGTCATTTCCATTTGACATTCAGAGGGAACATTCAATTCTTTTCGTTCGAGACCAGAAAAAAGAACAAAAAACATGAATTCTGTATCAAAACACAAGACAGAGGTTCAAAGCGTTCCAATTGAATTTCTTGATAAGTCATCCTTTGAGTCACGTCGAAAAACATTTGAAAAGGAATGGCCTCATACTGCTTATTTGCCCCCAGAACTCATGGCCAGTGCAGGATTTTTCTTTACTGGTTCCGGAGATGAAGTTAAGTGCTTCTGTTGTGGTTGTGGGCTACGAGATTGGGCTCCTAGTTTCGATCCATTAGTTGAGCACAGTGTTTACGCGCCAAACTGTTCCTATCGAAAAATGTACACGTGGAGAAGAAGTATTCCCAACTCTATAAGTGAGTTCAAGAGAATAAATGTAAGTTTCAAAATCATTTATGTTTTATTTTTGTTTCAATATGTCATATCATTACAGCTGATAATTTCGATTTCGTGTCTCGTTAGAAACGAAAATTTTTTCAGAATCGTTGAAAACCCTGATAGACGAAAACACTGTCGGTTTTCGAGAGGCTATCATAACATATACTTCTATATAAAAATCAGAATTCTGAAAAATTTTGTTTTCATTGAAATTTCAAAGGATAAATTTTTATTATATTCACACGTGATTTACAATACAAAATATTGATAATCGACTGCGTATCGCTGATAGCGTATCGCTGAAATACGACAAGACTGATAGCCTTGTCGTATTTCTCGTCTCGAAACCCGAGCAACCATCAAACCTCGATCTTATCAGCTCAAAATATCATATAATTAATTATTTTCTATCGATTTTTCAGGATGACTTGAATACCCTTCAGGATCGTTATCGTGAACTTGTGGTAAGTAAAGCTACTTTATGATCTGACTAAATATTTAATTCTTACATTACCAAATTTATTTTTTAATTTAAGTCAAGATCATCCTATTTCCAGACATTTTTTACTGAGGTGCCGTCACAAGTGCTCAAGGATTTTAAACCCGCACCATTTATTACCGCATTTAATCAGGGTAAGAACATATTTTTACGAAGGATTTTAAATTTGAAGGCGTATATCAGCATATTAGTATTCATCATAATATCCATCCTTATCTTACTTCCTTAAGGTATTGAAGGAGTGAAAGCAAAACTCAAGGATAACATGTGTAAAATATGCTTGAAAGAAGAAGCTATCTGCCTTATGTTACCATGTGGCCATCTTTCATATTGTGCAAGTTGTATTGCCACACAAAATATGTGTGTCATATGCAGCAAATCTCATCAATCAATGATCAAAGTTTACAAATCTTGAATATTAATTATGTAAACATTTGAACAAAATAATCAAACAATGTTAACGTACTTTAAACGTAATGAATATTTCTAAAACGAACTGTAAGCGTAAGAAAAATCTATTTGTAAAACGAATTATAAACGTATTGAATATTTACTTGTGAAACCCATTATAAATGTAGTGCATACTTACTTCTGAAGCACAAACCTAATGAATATTACCGAAACGTAGTATAAGTCGAGCGAGTAGTAAAACGAATTATGAACGTATTAACACTCGCATTTTAAACGCATTTATGATGCAATGTACTTAATGCTAATAAAATGTAATAAAAATTTAACCTATATTTAAAAAAACAAACAAAATAAATTATAACTCATTTAAGGATATAGCATACGTTTTCAATACGTTGAAATTCCATAAAGTTGCCTCGATAGGAACTAAATACATACACTTAGGTCTCAATCTGCGAATGTAATGCGTAATTTAATGGTGCGTGCTGCTTCTTACTTGTACAATTAAACGTTGTACTAATAGCGCATACCAGGAATTGAATTTTGAGCATAAATCACTAGATTTGAAACGATATAAAAATTTAGTTTTATGCAACAAATATCAGTATTCACAAAGATTTAGTACATTTTATGTGTACACATGTATTGTTTATTGTGGATATAAAGGTAAGACCGGCATACACATGTACTGTTGATACGTAGCAATCATTCTTGGGTTGTCCTTAGCCACGGTACATATTCCTCTTAATTCTCAATGCATAGATTTATATTTTATACATACATAAAAATTAATGGTTTATGTGGTAATTTATCTGTATAATGCAGCACTTAAATGTGTAGTCTGTTGACAGTAGACTAATTAGTCAATTAGTACAAAATACGTTTTATCTTAATGGTTGTTTAGCTGTTTTATCTTAATGGTTATTTAGCTGTTTGATCAAGTCCTTGAAAAACGGAAGCACAAATTGACTTGATGCGTATGTCTACGAGCAGATTCAAATACAAGCGTTATCATAGGAGAGTTTCCTAAGGAGACATTAATACACAGTTTGTTTCTTTTGCTCAGTGTCTTCACGATTTAAAAAAGTACATTGCTGACAACGACATTCTAAATTCTAAAGCTTAAATCCCATCAGCAGAAAATTTTGAATTTTGAATTTGTAGTACACAAATTCTGTTTCCTTTAGCTTTTAGAGACCATGGCCCTTGCACAAGAAATTCCAGGTAAATTATTCAAATTCAGGGTTGAAGATTGGAGGCAGAATAAAACAATGTACAAAATTCAACCCACTTTTTGCGCGGAATATTGTTGTAACTGAACTTTACCGTTCTCTTTGAATTTATTACAGAATGCGGAACTGCAGTTGAAAGGACAAATGACAATGCCCATGAAGATCAAATCACAGTTGGAGTTGGAGCTGAAGCCAGAAATAGAACTGCGACTGGAACTGGAAATGAATCTTCAAACGAAAATGGTCGAAAACATTTTGGATACATTGACTCAGTGCGAGCTGTTGCAATTTACTTTGTAATCCAAACTCACGTTCTTTGCGAAACTCTTTGGACTTCGAATGAAACGGCCGATTTTGTCCTTTACGGCTTCCAAAAAATATGCGTTCCTTTTTTCTTCATGGTCTCTGGAATTTGTCTTCTGGGGCGGAGTGAATCTCTGTGGAGTTTGTACAAACGGCGGATATTTCAGCGAATCCTCATCCCACTCATAGCGTGGGCGGTCATCTACAAAACAGTTGGCCTCATTTACGATCCACCAAGATTCAGATCAACCTTCACAGCTTCCGATTGGAACATGGCAGGCGTTATAAATTTAAATGTGAGTGCTCCGACGCTGAGTCAAATAAGTCAAATTACGAATCTGAATGCATCCGATCATTTCTGGTACCTGTTAGAGCTCCTTGCCATCTACATCCAACTCCCGCTCTATCAAGCCATCTATCAATATCAGTATCAGAAAAAAGGCGGAAAAATTGTGGGATATGTTGTCTGTCTCTGGTTTATCTCACGAATCTCCTATGTCCCTCTGATGGATCCCACTGACACCTCAATGGCTCCCAATGACACATCGCTGATTCCAAATGACCTGCCGGAGACAAAAACACTTCAAAAATTGGCTAAACAGTGGACCGGAATTAGCCTTGCGACTTTTGACAGCTATGCGGGATACCTGTTTCTCGGGATGTGGCTTCATTCCTGTTATTTTGAGAGGATTAACAGGGTGACGATGACAGGGAATTCGGCCAATAAAAACTTGATCAAATTTCAGAGGTTGACCTTCTTTTGCACTTTGTTGACCTATCTGACCGGCAGCGGGATTAGCGGATTTATTGAGAGGGAATACACCAAAAATTGGGTCAAAACAGAGGGCAATCCAAATCCATATTTCCTTTCCTTTAAGGCTCCTTTGACCATGATCCAGTCAGCAGCTGCTTTACTCGTGATCATGTGCTGGAATTCCCCGGGCCCGCATCTTCATCTTCATCTTGGTCGGTTTACTCCCAAGTCACCCTGCTTCACAAAAAGAGATGACAGGTCAAAATGTGGTTGGCTAAAGACAAAGTGTCAACCTCTGTTAAATCTCCAGTTGATTCCGTGGTTAGCCAAATGTAGTTATGGAGCTTATTTAAGTCATGTTTTGATTCAAAAGATATTGATAATATTTTTAAAGGTCAACAGTTTGTTAAACTACGTGTCGAGTTGGATATTCGTCCCAGGAATGTCAATTCTCATCCTCATGATCAGCTCAACACTCACATTTATCCTCATGAAAATACCTGTGCTGAAAAGGATTGTTTGATCACGGTGACGATGGAAATATGAAAGTCAAACAAATGAAATTAGATTATTCCAAAAATAAGTACACCTCGAATTTTATTTGTAAAGCTTGAAGCATTTTATTACGAAATAAAAAGCACAAAAAGCATGCGTTTATAGAAAAAAAGCAAGTTTTGCTCATTTTTTTACAATTTGGATTGTTTTATAATTTGGTTAACGTTAAGCTTTGAACTTGTACCTTGTAAATTTGGGATTAGGGATTACTTTTTCTGAATAAAAGTACACTTAAATTCACCGGCCGCGGAACGGGGGGGTACACAGGGTACATTGTACCTCCTAAAAAATACATGTGGGGTACAACTTACCTAAATGTACCCCCCAGAAAAATTCAGCTCCTTCAGATTTTTTGTCTTGATGGGCTTGATTATGAAAAACTAGGAAGACTCAAGGCTCGAGGCTAGAGGTCCAAAAAGCAGCAAAGATTCCAAAAAGAACAGTGCCAAACACCAAACAGGATGGTAAATCCTCTTTTGTCTTTACGCATTATTCTGAATTCTGATCCCACTTTTCCTTTTTTTATCTTTATTCTTTTGGTTTACGAGTAAATCAAGAGTCAAGAGTCAAGAATTAAGAATCAAGAGGAAAGAGGAAAGAAATTGAATGAATGTCAAGAAAAGGAACATTTTTCCTAATAAATTCACAAAAAGATAAAAAGCAGAAAATAGAAAATACATAGAAGGCCAAGTGACTCATTACTCATTATCAGTTTCTGTGTCTTCCAAGTTTGAATTGATTGTAGATTGTAGACTGTGGACTGTGGACGCCGAGCTATTGAACTATGCGTCAGATACAACTCAGAGGTCAACAGTTCAAAATCAAAAATCCAACCAACATGCAGAAAATGGGATGAATTGCATCCAAGCATAAACATTTGTTTCATTCCCTTTTTATTTCACATGAATGAGAACAGGAAACAGAAAAGAGAAAAGGGACAGGAAAATACATGTGCAAAATGTGTATGTTTGAATTTAACCAACAGAATAATTAATCTTGTCAATCTGTGGACTTGGAATATGAACGACGAACGTCATTTGTTCCATTTTCCACTTTCCACTTTTTATCACTAGTCAAAGGAATGATTGATTAATCAATCCAATGACCAGCGACAGATGCTAAATCAAAAACTTTGTCCTCATTTAATTTGACGTAAGAGAACTGACGTAATTGAATACTCATTACTCATTTTAACATTTTAGCTTTTATCATTTGGCTGTTTATTGTTTATTCAGTGGAATTGGATTTATCACAAGCCTCAAAACTCAAAGCTCAAAACTGAACGATAAATTCAGGACTTAAAAGTGTCACGACGCGGATCAAATATCAAATTGTCAAGTGTTAAGATTAATCAACATTAATGTTTCTATCAATTTCTATGACAAAAGCCGCCTTGTTAAATAATACAAGGTTTTTCAAATTTCCACTTGTTTCCACTTGTAATTTTTATTCCATCGACATAACCAATTTTCCTCTAGCTGGTCACATAAATCCCATCAGGATACGTCAAATTTTGTCTCTTTTGCCATGAATTACTCACATTTTTTTCACATTTCAAAACTGTAAATCTGTGCCATTTCTCTTGTTGTTTTATCATCGTATGAGAATCGTATAAAAGGAATAAAATTCAACAAGTTCAATAGCAAAAGATCACTCTTATTTCCAGATCAAGATAAAAATGGAGATTTTTTCTCGACCCAGTTTTGTCATTTTGGTCATCGTCGCGTCTCTTGTTCCTTGTATGAGTATGAATGGTGCCGCCGGTAAGGTTTGAATTTTGAATTTTGAACACTGTTGATTGCGGATTCTTGATAAAATGTAAAATTAATTTGTCTGTCCATTTCAATTTTCAAGCAGTTTTTAACATTTTATATGCTTTTAAAAAATCAAAGATTTTGACCTGATTTGACATTTGAAAATATTTCCAGCAAATTCCAAAGTCTATGGGAGGAATCCGGATTTCCGTTCTGGTTCGGGAGAATCAGTTCAAAGCAGCTGGGAGGAAAACAAAAAAGCAGCAAGAGAACCACCGATTGAAGGTAAATTTTTTATGTAGTTATGTATTATGTAGTTGAGTCGTAATTTTGAAAATCATTCAGTTTTAAATTTAAACTCGAAACTTTGAACTTGAATCTTGTCAATTCTCCATAATGAAATTTCAACACTGTATTTCAGCATCAACTTGTCCAACTGAATCAGCAATTTTACCCTGCGAATGCCTAGAGAGTTCACACGGCATTCGAATTTGGTGTGAGGTTCCGGAAGTGAATCAGACAAGTGTGGAAAATGTATTTAGAGAACTCGGTCGAGTCAATGGAATTCCTGAGGACCGCGGAGTTGACATTTATTGGTTTCTATTGGGCTCCACAGAATTGACCCAATTCGACCTGGCTCCTCTTTACGGAAGCCGAATGGACGTTTTGTACATTGAAAATCATGATAATTTGACAAAATTGGTGACCTCTGGAAATCCGCAAGATCACAGGTCAATCCACGTCAACGAGTTTCACCTTTCTGACCTCCGTATAAATGGAGAGGAATTGGGAGACACTTTGAAATATTTCTCAGCTGAAATGACCACTTTTGAATCTTGGAACCTCGTCCTCAACAACAACAACAACAACAACAATGAGAATTCTGATGAAGCTGAACTTGTCCCTGGACTTTCTGCCTTTGTAAATCTCGACTATTTGCGACTGGTTAACTGTAATGTTGGTGGACGTTTGACTAGCTCGCATTTCACAGCATTCCCAACACTTGCATCCATTTCTTTGTGGAACAACAAGATTGATGAGATTGGAGAGAACGTTTTTCCTTCTCATGTTTTGTATATTGATCTGAGGGGAAATAAATTGAACGAGACTTCATTTCATCCAAATTCCGGGATCGCCTCTAATCAAACCGGTAGCGGAAAGCACCTTGCTTTAAACGACAACCAATTTACAACTTTACCCTCCCAGATTTTCCAGACTTTTCTGGACGCCCATCCCGAAAATTCCCTTTACCTCATGGGAAATCCCCTGACTTGTGATGAACGACTCAGCTGGCTGAAATCACGCCGGGAGGAATTCCAGTCCAGAGTAAACGATGCTGATTGTAGTAATGACGAAGGTTTTTGATTCCTATTTAATTGCTTGATAAAAAAACAATTTGTTTATGCTTATTTTATTTGTCCTCATATTTCTATATTCAAAAATGACATGAAAACTTTTACCTATTTTCAGCCATTCCTCCCAAAATGAGTAAAATTCATTTAAATATACATGGAAATTTAACCACATAAATAATAAATAATAAAAACCCCTTTAGGCTTATTTACATGTTACAGTTTGCATCAAGAATATTATATTTATTTCATTGTTTCTAGTTGAATCAGATTACAGATTACAAATTACACAGCAAACAACAAACAACAAACAAATGCCTAAAATTGAAACTAACAATAAAACAAAACACATGACTTTTCATCTCAACTAATACCAATCAAATAGAATCGGGAGTAAAACATGGTCATGGATTTACATTATTATTATCAGCCGCATTAAGATTATTCTCTTGTTCATCATCAGTGTCATTAATATTTTCAAGAGTAGCATTCCCACGGTCCCTGTAATCGTCTTGTTCTTCTTCGATTATCGTGTCAACGTATGGAAGCAACGGCCGAACTGCATTCTCAAATCCTTTCATTTTATAAAATCACAACACAATTATGTTATTATCAATCTACTTGCCATTATATAATTTTACACATGACAATAATAAATAATATAATAATAATATAATAATTTTGTATCATATTTAATGTCATTCAAAATTGAAAGCGAGAACGAAATGGACTCACCCGGTCCACAAAATATTTTAGTTGCAACTTTATTCTTATTCAACTGCTTGAAGGCGAATTCTCCAGAAACGGGTGTAAATAAAATAGCATTCCCAACTCCATCATCATTTCCAGGAGCCTTCAAATTCAAAGTCAAACTCTCCAACGCTGTACAATTTTCACACAACCAATTACAAATTATTAACAACATTATTATTATTAACACTTGGTATTGAATATTAGTTAAAACAAAAATATTATTATATTAAAAACAAATATTATGATGTAATTCAAAAGCTATTGATATTCACCTGAACAATTTAAAACTGACAATCTCGCTCGCTCAATTTCTTGTCCTTTCATTTCCTCAAAATAAGCCGGATCTTGATGAAGTCGTCTCACAGTTTCTTCTGAAAATCCGGTGAGTCCCATGTCCAAATGAGGAAACCAATTTTCGCCAAAATGCTCAGCAAACCAAAAATGCAGATAAGCGGTTTTCAATTTTGAAAAAGCCCAAATGACCTGAGCCACTCGATTAAATTCTTGAATCCGAAACAGTATCAATTCCTCCACATTCGGAGCAGCAGTTATCAATCGGCTCAAAAATTCTGGATTTCCCTGGACCAACTTGAGTGTTTTGAGACTCGACAAACCACCTTCACTCACGAGAAACGAATTAACAGATTCACTCGGCACAAAACCATCAATGTCCAAACTTGTCAAATTGGGAAAAACATTTGAGATGAAATTGGGAGGAAAAATAAAAGTCCCTTGTCCCAATTGATGATCTCCGATGGTCAAACCCGTCACATTCTCAAAACAAGGCCAACCAACTCCGTCAAAGAAATTTTGATGAAGGTGAACGCACATTTTCTTCAGAGTGGATTTACTACAGTCCAAAATGTGAGAGAGAGGTTTTCCCATGTCAAAACTCGGAAAATCCCAGGTATTCAGTGGGTCGATGAGATTTAGACTGGTGAGTTTGAGTTTCGATTTGACGCCTGCCCATTTTTTCATGTAGAGTTGATGAAAGTTTTCAATTCGAGTCACTTTTAACTGTTTCACAATGTGAATTTTATTTGACTTGATGAGTGGGTCAACAGCTCTCAATACATCACCAAAAATATTTTGTAGATTTGGAGCAGCGAGAATCAGTTCTTCAATTTGACTTGAGTAAAAATGTTCAAAATGAAGAGCAATTAAATTGGGTAAAATTGTTTTCTTTGATGGATGTGGATGTGGGAAAAGAGGGATTTCTCCATTTTCATACTTTTCACTTTCACTTTTTATGTACTCGAATTGTCCTGGAATTCTCAGCTCTTTGATGTTTGGAGCATGACTGAGGAGGAGATTACGAAGTGAGCTCACTTTCATCTCTCGAAATAAGGAATGACCATATTTTAGGATTTTAATTTCTCTTCCATGAAGACGTAGAAATTCTTTCATGTCATCCGTTTCCATGTCAACCGGGTTGCAAATATCAAAAGAACTACAAGGAAATCGACGGGAGGATAAAATACAATCGTTGAGTTCACTCAGAGATCTTTTTGTCTTGGGCTCATCCAAGTAAATGTAATAGTAATAACAATTTCGTCTCTGGTTGTATTTCAAGAGAATGGGAACTGCCGGCTTCTTCATGATGATCGTTGTTGATTCCTCCTCCCACAATTTATTAACAAGACGATATGGAAATAAATCATTAGTTGGGATGTTTTGAAGAATATTTCCGAGGGTCTGTCATTTAAAATACAAAAACAAAAATATCATTATTGTTAGTAATAATATTTTTATACTTTTTATGGAAAATATTAAATATAATTATGTACAATGTACATATATATATAATTTTTTATCAGGATGGTTATAATAATTACCAAATGATTCCCCAATATTTTCTGAGCAAGTATCAATTCCTCTGGATTCAAAATCAAATCACATGGAATTTGTTCTCCACCAATTTCCGTTTCCTCATTTTGTTCATCATTTTGATGATGCTTTATCTTTTTGTTTTGTAAATTATCAGCTGATACCGAATTTTCTCCAGACTGTAGAAACAATAGAACAAAGCAATAAATACTATATTTTATACTATAGATTAAACTACTACTATCTAATTAACGATAAAAAGTACATCAAAGATCACCACCACACTAAACTACACATAAAAAAGTAATGATACTGGCTCATGTACAATGACGGTAAAATCGTCACACCAAGTGTAATTTTAAATTTTAAATACAAGCTATATTCAAAATCTTGCCATATTTGCTATTATGACTGTTACATTTTTATTATAATACAAGTAAAAACCGCCCGTCACATGACGGGCAATACAACTTCTCAAAAACTTTGTATCCCATGCCTAAGAGTAATAGCCATTTCTCTTAGCCAGAGTAATAGCCATTTCTCTTAGCCAGAGTAGTAGCCTTTTCTCTTAGCCAGAGTAATAGCCATTTCTC
>JAQGBH010005502.1:0-14203 GCA_034698265.1 Sminthurinus aureus | reverse complement strand
TGTAAAGTTGAGGAAAACATTGATTTTACACGGATCGAAGCATTGAAAATCCTGAAAAATGTGGAAGAGCTCCATTTTATTTGTAACGACGAGGCAGAACTCTCCGCATTTTGTGAGAAATACATGAAATTTCTTGAGGAGTTCGTTTTCAGCTCCATGCCAAAACTCAAAGTGAAACGCGGGAAAAAATGAAAATTTCAATGGCATGAACTGTTTTGTACATATTTTTCTGTTAACTTTAGAAATGAGTTATAAAATAAGGTATTATTATATTTATTTTAATGTACATCCAAACTTGAAAAGTTTTAATGAAAAATAAACAAAGATTTTTTGTGTAAACTCGTCTTCGAGAGTAGTTTTGAGCACGTAAAGTGTGAAGAGTGAACAATTTTAACTCTTGAGCGCTGAATGAATGAAGAAGCGAAACATAATCAAAATCAGTAATTTTCATGTTTTGTACTCAAATTTCTAGACATTGACCAAACCAAAAGGTTCATCATGGTGATTTATTCAACTTTTGTATGCAAAAGAATTTAATGTTTCAAATTGAAATTGAAATTAAAAATCAAAGTCATCGTATTTTCTGTGCAGATGAAAATCAATTTCTCATTTGTTTTTTAATTTCTCTTGCGGATCTTCATCTCGGTTTTTGCAAGGGAATTTCTTTTTTTCCACGCCCACCAAAAAATGCCCTTCAAATCTGAAGAAGAATCTTCTCCCTCCTGTCGATAAGGTCCATTTAAATGGGAAATCTCACCACACGCATTAAACTAAATATTGTGGAGAACAAACAAAATCAAGTCCAAGAAATTAGATCAAAAGTTTTAAGGGATTTAAAAATGCTCGCTTTGACAGTTTACATTCGTCAAAATTTTGGAACGAATTTTGCTTTTGATATTTTTCTTTAACTTTGAAATAACCCAAAAATGATCATTCTTTTCATTACAGTAGTTTTTGAGAAGGCTCTGTTTTTTTTTTGACTCACCCACCAACCGCCACCACCAAATAATTCCACGCAACTGCCGCCGTATAAATCATTGTCCTTGTCTTTGGTGCTGAATCTCATTCCATTGACGCTGTTATTGGACACCCTAGAAGTTGTCATCGAGTCTCCCGCTGTTGAATCTCCAGAGAAGTTTCTCAGTGACAATCGATAGAAATCTGAGGCGGTTGAAATGGAGAAACGCGAGTATTTTGCATAACTTTTGTTCCCTTCAAAATCTTCCAGTTCGATTCTCAACTCCTGATCACCGTTTTTCACCAGGGTGTGAATATTCTCCAGACCGAGCCAAAAATTCCCATTCAGAGAGCCAAATCCGTTTGAATATTCATTCCAATTTTTATTAAAGTCTTCATGAGGTCCACTTGACCGTTTTTGGATCAGCGTCCATCCGCCTCCGTCAACTTGAAAATCACAGAGAACTTCCAGACTCGTGGTGTTTCCATGGGGATAAATTGATTGTTTTGTTGATCGGGGAGAGGGCAAAATATCCATGGCAACGCTGCAACTGGTGATCGACAGAGGATCTAGAATAAAATTTGTGAGGATGGGAAGCAAATCAGGATTTATTTGACATTTTAGCTCAGTTTACTTATTCAAAAGATGCAAAATATTTTACAAACCTGGAACCTTTGTTGTTGCAGGCGTAGTCGTTGTTGTTGTTGTTGTTGTTGTTGTTGTTGTGGGCGTAGTTGTTATTGTTGTGGGCGTAGTTGTTATTGTTGTGTGGTCAAGAGGAGCTACATTAAAATTTGTGAGCATGAAAAATCAAAACCTGTCAAGATGTATTGGAGCTGCGAATAAAATTATTATTATAGCACATCAATGTGATTCCTCTTTTTCCCGCACTTTTTAGATAACTTACCGATTGTTGTTGTGGTTGTGATTTCAATGCAGTTGAGCTCATCAGTTCCATCGTCACATTCCTGTTCGTTGTCACACTTCCATGCCTCGTGATAACATCCGCCCGTGACGCAGGCCAGATGATTTTCCTGACAGCGATTTTCAACTCTGTTTTCTTGAATCCAGTCGTAAAAATGACTGATTTCTGTGAAAAAATCCACCGAGCTCTTCGATTCACAAGTTGTAGATCCAAAAGAATTGATTCCGACCAACAAATCGCCCACGGAATCGCCCAGGTTGTAATTTGGAATGACAAGAGGACCTCCAGAGACGCCACAGGAACAACAGGAGCGAGTGTCTGGATTTGATGTGCAGACAATTCCTGGAGCAGACATTTTGTGACCTTTTAACAATCCGAGACAATCGTTTGGCGGCAGAATTGAGACATTCCATTGAGAAAAAGAGTCCCAACTCCAAAATACTGCGTTCATCTCTATACGGAAAAAAATAAAGCAGAAGAAAAGAATCGACATTTTTCAAACAATTAAATTGGATTTCAACAAATAATATTTTATGAGTTTTACTTGAGATTTTTTGGTTGGAAAATGGCGACAGCCAAATACCACGAACAGCACGATTATTCAACTGACAATGATATTTTTTGAAGTGTAAAATGGCAATGTCCTTTCCACTTCTAAAGTTTGTGTAGTTGGGATGAATCAGGATTTTTGTTACTGGAAAAACGTTTTCTTTTTTATCAGTTCCAAAAGAATCCAAAGGATTTTCTGAAGTGACGACACGATATCTCTGTGGATCTTTTGTTCTGCTAAAACAATGGGCTGCGGTAATAGCCGCTGAGTCGTCCAGGAAAATGGCGCCACAGACATCTCGCCATCTACCGTTTGGAGGATAAACTTGGAATTGCAGGCTCAACTGATACGGAATTTCACCACTTGGATCCACTCCCGCGTCATTTGCACCTGTTGAATAATTGAATAGAGACAAACCCATATAAAGTAGGCGGTGCTTTGTGGCTATAACATCTTTTATGTTAGTTTGTGCTATAAATTTAGTGTTTAAGTGGCATTTAAAATTGCAATGAATTTTACAAACCTGAACATTCTGTTGTAGTAATTGGATCGGGAGTGGTCGAAAAAGTTGGTGAGGGCGTGGTTTGAGTAAAATTGCATGAGTCCGGAATAGAACTCCCGAAGGGAATCGAACCCTGACAAAATTTATCGACGTGGACGCGAGCACTTCCGCATTGACCCACGAGTTGTTTCAAGATGCAGGAGCTTTGGGCTTCGCAAGTGTAGTTTTCCCTCACCGTTTGTTCCTCCGTGATGAAGACGTACGGCGCACGAGTCCAGTCAAATCCAGTTGAACTGGTTTTGCCGAATCGAGCGTACAATCCCTTGTGTACAACAGAGAAAGGTATTGTAGTTGAATCGGCTGATTTTGACCACTGGACACCGATGGTTGTATTAAATTCCAGTGTGTCATTCGAAGGATTGCCGTTGCTATGGTGATGAACTTTGACCCATTCTTCCTTGGGAACGCAGTGAGGACAACATTTGAGTCCGATTGCAGTCACAATTCCTAAAATAAATCAACAACAATTATCATTAACAATTACCAATCTCTGATTAGGAAAGTCTAATCTCTTTGACTTGCTGTTTCATTATTGTCATTTTTCAATGCTGACTCAAACTTCAAAATTCAAAAATGCTCAAAAAAGAGAAGAAATTTCAAAAAAATTAGTGTTTCAAAGTTGTAAATTGGAAATTTACCGAGTTGTTCTTTGTCCCACATGACAGTCATTCCACAGATGGCGTGATCTTCTGGGCATTCGATTTCACCCTTATTTTGACTTTTTGTGTGATAAAGAAACTCGTAGTTTTTCACCGAACGGCGGGAATGCATTTCTCTTTGATCGAAACGGAATCCTTTGACAAAAACTGAGCGGTTACCGTTTACCCAATTTTCCCAGGATCCGCGTACAATATTTATTTCAACCCCGTCCGGAGAATCCATCAAAAGAGTCTCAAGTTTCCCCTTCTTTTGTTTTCTTTCATCGGAATCTGCTCCGTATTTTTCAGTACACTTGAGCGTGATTCCAGTAAGACCAGTTCGCGAAAGATATCTCAATTTGTGACCCGTGACGATTTTTGAGCCGCGACAAATTTGAACCTCGTTCCATTGGCCGTCAGATTCCCAATGAGAAATATCTTTAGCCACGATCCAGATTTCTCCCACTTTGTTCATTTCTCCGTTGAAAGAAGAAGAAGATTGGAATTGGGATTGAGATTTTGAAATTAAAACGTCTCCCAAAATCGAACAAGGCCAATACAATAAGAGAAGCACAGTCAAAAATACTTTGAAACGGGCCATTCCTCTCGTTTCTTTTGAAAATTGGAAATTTTCTTTATAAATATTTTAAAAGTTTATTATTTTTCTGATTTTTTGCAGCCAACTTGAAACTGTAATAGTACAAAACTTCGGGTTGTCTATGTTAATAAATATCGGGAGTGTCAAATCTATTTTTTTTCCTTTTCCTTCTAGACAAAAGGAAATTGTTGATAAAATAATTTCCCACTGTCCAATTCTCAATCCCCATGCTATTTACGAACTTAGACAAAAGTAATTTACTGGTGAAAACCAAGACACAACATACACAATATTCGTAAATGGAATGACCACAAACCACAGGAAATGAGAGTAAACAGTTAATTAATTAAAATGAACTCAAATCAACTTATTGTTAATTGCGGTTAAAGTGTGAACTGTGGAGATTCTCACAGCTTGTGTGAGTGCATAAAATGTAAAATGGTTTATTATTATTTATTATAGATTATTTCAGAGTTGAGAGGAAAATGTTAAATGAGGATTTATTTATTTAATTTTTGAAAACATTTGACATTCCAAACATGAACCGATACAATCAGATACATTTAATTTGATATTTGATAATGAAGAAAAATAAGGAAATAAAGAAGCTAAAAAATAATATTATGGGCTACATGAGAAAATTTATAGCCTGCTGCTCTTTCTGCTAAATTGGTCTAGATGAGTCCGAATTTTGATGTTAATTTTTAGTCCGGATCTTCATTTCGGTTTTTGCGAGGGAAGAGTTGAGTGCAGTCCACGTGTTCCACACTATGCCTCGATAATCTGAGAAATTTTCTCCTTTCACTCGGTAAATTCCATTTAGATTGGACTCGGCTCCGCAGTCGCTAAACTGTTATAGAATGAAACAAAGTAGAATTGCAATTCAAGTTTCAAGTGGTCAAATTTAATCATCATTACATAAATAATGTGGTGGAATGAAAAACGTCCATTTTCTGGATTCTAGATTCCAGATATTTGTAGCATAATGTTATTTATAATTTACACTCACCCACCACCCACTGCGATGATACTTCGCGCAGTTTGTAGCGTTGGACTTATCATTGTCCTCGTCCAGTGTACTAAACCGCATTCCATTCGTCTCCCAACCGGAAGAAGACGAATTTGTCATCGAGTCTCCTGCTGTTGAATTTGCAGAGAAACCACTCAGCGACAACCGGTAGGAATCAGAGGCGTTTGAGACAGAGAAATTTAAGTACTTTGCAAACGCTCTGTACCCATTGAAATCTTCCAGCTCGATTCGCAGCTCTTGATCACCGTGTTTAGTGAGGGCGTGAATGTTGTCCAGACCGAGCCAAAAACTTCCGTTGCCATGCACAGAGCCGAACCCACTCGTGTAATTGCTCCAGTCTTGATAAAACCCTTCGGCTGGCCCACTTGACCTCTTCTGGATGATGGTCCATCCACCACCATCACTGTGAAAGTCGCAGAGAACTTCAAGGCTCCTGTTGCTTTTGTTGCCATAGGGATAAATCGTTTGGTTTGCTGACCAGGGATATTGGGAATTTTGCATGGCATCGCTGCAACTTGTTATCAATCCAGGATCTAAATCAACATTTTAACGTTGATAATTTGTATTAAGTATTAAGATGTTGAGTAATAAAATGATAAATGTTTAATGTATTTTTTAGGAATTTAGGAAAAGAGACCTGAAACCGATTGATTTCTAACGGGTTTGAGGACACTGGATGAACCTGGTGGTCCGACTACTCCCTTTTGTCCACGCTCTCCTTTTTCGCCTTTAGGTCCAAAAGGTCCAGGAAGCCCATTTCGTCCATCAAATCCATCGTCACCTTTTTGTCCCACGGGTCCAGGATGTCCCATTTGTCCTTCAAATCCAGGGTCACCTTTTTGACCCACTGGCCCTACAGATCCAGGCCACCCTTCGCTACCAGGTGGTCCCGTTAGTCCTGAATCTCCCTTTTCTCCTCTCACCCCGGGTGGTCCTATCTTTTCCAGTTTTATTTTGTCCAATTCCTGCTTTAGTAATTGAAATTGCTTTTTTAATTCCTCGTGGGATTCTTTCAGCTCTACACTTGTGTTTTCAGCAGCCTTGAAATAATTAGACAAGCCTTCAAAATATTCGGATGGAGTTAAATTTGAAACACTTGAAGTACAAACTACAGCCACAGGAGCAAACCAAAAGCACAGCACAAAAGTTAAGCCCGAAGTCACATAGCAACTCGGGACGTTCTTCATTTTCGCTTGTTTTTTTTGAAAACAACTTGCAAGTCAAAATTTGATTTTGGTCTGTTTAATCTTGTTGAGGATTTAAAAATTAGCACGTAATCTTGAGAATTTACAGAGAAACTTTTAGGTTCTGAATAGATGCTGTCCGATTATGAGTAAGCAAATACCCGAAAATGCGGACTGAGATACTCAAAAACTCCGTTCTGTATGTGTGTGTGTAAAAAACTAATAGGCAAGGATGAAAAAATGGAAAATGCACTGAGATGTATAAACAATGTGAATTGTGAACTGCACTTGGATGAAATATGAAATGAGTTAATATTCTTGAAGATTGATTGAATTTATAATAGCTTTTAATAAAATGAAAGGATTTCAAAATAAACAGAAATTATGGAAAACTTGGAGAAGATGATGACTATTACTAGTCAATTCCAATGACGAGAATAGAATGATTACAAAATCTGTCTTCTGTTCTTTTCTTGTCTTTTCTTACACAAAAGAATCGAGAAGGGAGAGAGAGAAGCCAGATGAAGCAAGTAAAACACTCTATACATTGAATACATACATGACACATGACATCGTATGATGTAAAAACTTGGACAATGAAACTAAGACAAGTTAAACTCCAAACTGTGATTGTGGCAGTCAACGGACATAACCGTCCGGTAGATAAAGATAAAAACTCTTCAATCCTCAAGATGCAGAGAAGAGTTTTGCAATGAGGCTAAATTTTAGCATGGGGAAACTTTAAGTATGTATTCAATATTCAATGTATAAAGTTTTTAAGAATAATATTTGAGAAACATGTGATGAAATTCACTTTTCTATTTCATACCTGAGGAATGCCCATGAAAATGAACAGGTTGGTTTGATTCTGTATGTCTGTTTCGTCGCTGCTGCTTTTCTGCTGCAAAACGTTGGACATTTACTAGCAAAATGGTTATGGTGTGAACTGTGAATGACTTGTATGTAATTTTACTTAGAATTGAGACATGAGCTCATTCATTCATTTTCCAAATGTGATAAAAAAGGATTTTACTTGGAGCAAAAGACCTCTATATTCATTTGCTTTTAGTTTGGCCCAGTTCAATTTTATGAGAAATATACAAAAGTAGAACTGTGCATAAGCAGGGCTAAATGCCATCATCGCCATCGTCACATCGCGTGATTTTCATGCAAAATACAAGATACAAAATAAATGATTGAAAATCTGTGCACATGTACGATTTTGAAAATGAATGAAAGAAACGGACTTTTACGAGAAGAAATTATCAGCCACATGAAAAATGCACATGGATTCAAGAAATGACAAAGTCAAAGTCAACTATTTTTTTTGGTATCGCTTAAATTTTAAACAATGGCGCTTCAAAATGTTGCGAAAAGACGTGCTCATTCCAAAATAAATAAAAAAACTACTGCAACTGCTGATGCACTCGAGAAATGTAAGCAAACAACTGAGAGGACTTAGACACTCCCATATAAAATTTTCGGATGTTGCGGAGACTAAAAGAATCGTGAGAATGACATCTGGCGTCTCTATCAGTAGAATGGACGAGCTTCAGTAGCAGCTTTGTTGTCCGATTAAAACTTGAACCTTGACCCGTGAAATCAGATCCAATTTCAATTTCAACTCCCCGCGAAATCCTTGGGACTGAAAATTAAAGTTGGTCATCTCACTTCTGCGCTTTTGCAACAAAGAGAGCAAAAGAACTATTGTGAAAACAGTTAGCAGAAGACTCGGGACGATCTTGCCACAAACTCTGTACACACGAATTTAAAATTACCGGTTAAAAGTTAAAAGTCAAAAGATATCCTTGGGAAATCACCTTTTTTTTTAAAGTGTGAGCATTGAACAAGAGATTTCAAGTAAAAAAAGGTTTCTTACGCGTAAGCCCAGTACCAAAATTTTGATTCACTGTGAGAAATCTGAAGGTAATAAAGCGTCAGCGTTTCATTTCCGGTTCCGGTTCCATTTCCGGTTCCGATCCAAATTTCCCCCGCCTTTACAGGTTTTATCTCCATTATGTCAAAATTGGTCGCCGCAATCAACAGCGCCAGGACGACTGCGACAGAAATTCCCCATCGAGCATTTCGTTCCGTCAGCCAGCGCCTACTTTTAAGCGGGCAGATGATGCCCAGCATCCGCCAGAGGGCGACAAGCACCATCAGATTAATTGTACAGAAGTGGAAAAACTGTGGAAATTCCAACAGAAATAAAAATCATGTAAAAAACGGTAGAAGTCAAAGGTCAAATGAGCAAGTATGTTTACATAATAAAAACTCGTGTAGATTGAATTTTCCACAGCTCGCCAATGTGAAATTTCCCAGTAAAAAGTCCATCCGATTTTCTCCACCTTTACGACATCTTTACTGGCAAGACGAATCCACATCACTAAATTGGTGTTGAAAAGCGTCTGGAGAAAAAGTCCGTCGGCGAGTGCAAGAGCCTTGAGGATCGTATTCAACGGGTTTCTCATCTCTTTCCGTGTAAACACAAAAATATTGATGAGATTTACAAGGAAACCGAGAGCACACAAAAAAACTTTGACTTGGTGGTCAATCTCTTCGTAGTTGCGAAAAAGTTTTTGATACCCCTTCTCACAAAATTCATGCTCTTGTTGTGTTGTTTCTAGTATTTCTAGTTTGTTGTTGCTGAAGCTTGTGCTGCTACTGATTCGGCTCATTGTTATTTCAATTGTATGAAAAGTAAACAGTATAAATAAACTGATTGGAAAAAGGAAAGGATTGACAATTTCAGATTTGGAATCGACGACTTGAGAAAGTTGTGATGCAATAAAAATGCAGCACAAAATACAAAAGTAGCCGGTGATATAAAAAGCAAGTGTAAAAATCGTGAGTGTATTTTTTTTATGAAAAAGTTTGCAAATTGTAAATTGGATATGGACATTGAACGTGAATGACCCAAAATCCAAAATCCAAAATCAATACAAGGCCAAGAAACACGCGACAAGTCAAGTATAAAATCAAGTAATTTTTGTACCGTACACAGTATACAGATAAGAGTTACGACAGGAAAACTCCATGACACTGCAACATAACCTGTGATCGCATCGTCAGGTGTTCTATCTGTCTGATTGCTGGTCGTCATTTCTGTGTAACATGTATTCCGCATTTGGGACTTGGGATATGCGATATGATGAGCACAGGGAAAGTGAAGTAATACAAAGTGGCAGGTTGAACGCCTGTACTTGAATGGATTGGAAACTGGAAGGATTACCTAGATGACACATGAAAATGAAAAATATCCATTTTTTACACCGTAAAACATATTATTGTTCCCATGCTGTGAATAATCTCGAGAGTCCTAAACGGTTCCAACATGAAAAATATTTCAAACGACGTCCAACTCTGACATTTTTATGGTGAGGGCAATCTTTTTATAGCTATAGATCGGCGCCGTTTGGAATTATTCGTCATCACCACTTGTACGAAGAATGTAGATCATATACTTCTAGTTCCGTTGCAATCCATGTATCTCATTTTTATTGCAAGGGTAGGAAAAAGCCAGGTTTAAACCATTTTTGCCAGCTGGCCTGGCTAAAACTGGTTTAAACCGGCAAAAGTGGCAGAAACTGGCTGAAATGGTTAAAACCAATTCCATTGAATAAAAATGATTCAAAGGACATAAAAAAGTTTAAACGGCGTCAGAATTGTACAATTTCTTCTGCTGATTTTCAACAGTTTGTAAGATTCTGACGCCGTTTGAAATTTTTCATGCTCTTTGAGAACTTGTGAGTTTATGGGTTTCAGCCAGTTTCAGCCACTTTTGCCACTTGGAGTTTCTGCCAGACCGGTTGAAACCACGGTTTAAACCAGTTTTAGCCAGTGTGGTTAAAACCACTTCCGACCCTTGCTACAAATGTTTTAAATTGACTTGCAACTTGAGTTTATGATAAAGTATTAAATGAACTTTGTCACAAGACATGGGAAATAACATGTAAATTTCTTACACGGCGTCAAACTTTAGAAAGTGTCCACGACTTTCATGAATTAATTGTTGACAAAAATGAAAAATGAGCACTTTTGAGTCTTTTCAAAAGACTTTGACTAATTTTGTATGCTGTTAAATATTGATATTATATTTATTTTTGACCTGCTTGCTATGTGGATGTTGATTTTACAATTACGATTGCAAGCGCCACCTCACAATGCCGATTTTGATTTAGATTTAATGGTTTAAATTAATTATGAACTGAAATAAATTGAATATCAACATGAGTCAAGTATTCAAAATTCAAAATATGATGGACGATTCATAAAATTCATAGAGCTTTCATAGTTTATGAAGCAGAAGCATCGGTGACGAAAGTAGCTCCGAGGTACGACTCAAGACCGCATTTGTCCACATCGGCGATGATTTTGACGTATCCTTTGTCAGCAAATGTAGTCCCGTAGCTATTTCGGATAATCCAGTAGTTGACTCCATTCTCACTTCCATAACCAACGATTGCTATTGCGTGATGACCTGCGGGCTGGAAAAACATAAAACAAACAAACAAATAAAGGGGAATCAAAGTGTGAAAAAACATTAAGCTAAAATTAAAAATGAAATCCATGGGATTAAAATATAAATAAAAATTATCATTTTCATTTGTTGTCAACAGTCAATTTGAACCTAACCTTTCCGCCTTCCTCCCCGCAAGCACCATCGTACACACCGGACTAGATATAGTGATTATAAGGTAAAAGAGTTACAAGTTACAAGGGAAGAGAGATTCTTAAACGCTTTGAATAATTACTTAGTTTGTAGTTTGTAAAATGCAAATTTTAAACCTTCTGTCTCTTCATGTCCTTGTGATAGTACAAAGCTCCGCTGAAGGGTCCGTATGTAGCGGTGAGACCTCTGTATTCGCTTTCTTTGCTGGACCTCACGTAAGAAGCAACTTGGGCGGATTTTGTCCTTGACAAACATATTCCAGCTCGACCAATTCCTGAAACGTATGGATAATCTGCGGTGCTTGCAATTCCATTGGCCTTGATGTAGTCTAGAGCTTTCCATGGCAGTTCTCCCTTACAGGATTTTTTGTGACAGTCCACAAGTTCTTGCTCACTCAGGGGAACCACGGCTTGTCCACTGCTTATCGCAACAGCACCCTCAACTGCAGCGTTGGCTGAAAATGACCAGCAGCTACCACAAGCACCCTTTTTGAAATAAACAAGGAGATAAATTATAGTGAACCTGGGGTGATTGGGCTATAACTTTTAGTTTTTAACCCATTTTGCCCATTTTTATTTTTATGGCCTATTTTTGCCCATTGATATTTTTTTAACCCATTTTTACCCAGCTTTAGTTTAATGGCCAATTTTGACCCAAATTTGCCCACATGTCTTACTTTAACCCATGTCTACCAGTTTTATTTTTATGACCGTTTTGAGTTTTGATCCATGTTTATTTCAATAGCCCATTTTTACTCATTATTATTTTTGTAACGGGTTTTGACTGTGTTTCTAAAATGACATTTTGTACCTGGTTTTTTACTGGTCCAACTGCGCCCTTTTTAACCCAATCTAGTGAATCTGGCGCTTGCTTCAAAGTGAGGTTGGAAACGAAGACTGTGGGCGGGTTGTCTTCCGGCACTGGTTCAGCAGGTAAACCACCAAAGTACTGCTGAAATTCTTGATCGGGCTGTAATATTCAGGAAATTCAAATTCAAATTCAAAAAATTCTATTTTGTTTATGGTCAAAAATTAGCCTTGCAAATTATCTATGTTTTGTGCAAAAAGTATCAAGTCCAAACTAGGTAAAGGAATTAATTTTTAGTAGTTTTACCATGTCTGTAAATTGATTGATTCCTTCTTCCCACAAGGATTTTCCAGTGTGGAACAAAATATTACGCTTGGCAATCAGCATCAAATTATTCTTAAATACATTAATGTAGTTTCGTGTTTCTGGTTTTTGATACTCAGCCTATTCAAAAAATACACGAAACTTTTAAATTTATCCACATTGACATTTTGTCTAAAAAATGGTTTAATCTAGAATCTAAAATCTAGAATCTAGAAATGCATTTTTGCTCAGTTTTTAAATGTGCATGCTAATTTTTAAAAATACTTACCAAATATTTTTCATAGATCTGTGAGGAAGTTTCAGGATCGGCGAGCATAGCACTTAGCTCGCGTAGAACTCTGGAGTGCAGAACAGGTCCATTGCTGGCGCTCTCAATTGTTACTGGAAAGAGCGGCGCATCAGAGCCGAGAAGTTGATTCCAATTTGATGGAATTGCACCTGAAATTTCAAAAAATTCAAGAATTCAACTTTTTTTCCTTTTAAATTGGAACGGAACTTGAAATTTTGAAACTAATTTTACTTACAACTTCCCAAACTGAAAAGGACGGCAAGTGAAAAAATGGAAACAAGAAATCGTGCCATTTTGTAAAAGACGGCTTCAAAATGATGTGTCTTGTGTCTGATATTCGTATTCGTACTGAAGGAGTGGAGTAAAGTCATTCGATTTCATCCGGCGTTTTATACCCAATTTTAATTTCCAATTCCAATGTAAAGGTTGCAAAGACGCAAATTAAATACATGAAAATTAGCGTTGAAGACCGCATTTTCCACATCTTGCAAAAATTAGAGGTGGATTAGTCAAACCACAATTAAATATTCATTGGGTAGCATGCAAAATTCAGCACGAGCATCCAAAATAAATAAACAGCAAAAGATGATGATGATTATCAATAATTAGGAAAATTTGATGCGGGACGCAGGTGGAAATTAAATAGAGCTGAAAATAATAAAATGTTTACCGTTTGAAACTGGAAAGTGAAATTGTGGTGAACGATACGTGAAATTAGCCAACTTAAACTTGTAATCAGCAGCAACCAGCAGGATAATTTCAAATTCAACTTGGGTGGAACACGTCAATGAAAAGTAGATAAAATTTAAAACGCAGACATCTTTTCTATTTGTCATTAAAATTTGATGATGGGGAGATGCTACTAAAGCTAATGATGATAGATTTGCACGTGTTTTGTCTACAAAAATTGTGCTAGAAATCCTCAAAATGTAGACAAAAATAATGATCTACATATGCAGAATAACGGACCATGCATAAATTTTGATGTCTCTGTGAAGATTTAAATAGCAGTCCTATTTCCTTGTCTCCTTCTCAATGTACAGTAGCGCTTATTTACACATTTTATTTATTTACTGAATTAGTGAATGAATGAATGAATCTGACGCCGTTTTGAATTTATGGACATTGTTAAAGAGCACAGTTGCGGAGATGAGAAAAAATGACGAAAAAACCGGATTTAAAATACTTGAATGCAATTAGACAAAATTGTATGGTCACGATTTCAATCGATTTCTGACAGTTTGTACAAGTACAACTTTTTTGTCACTTCCGCCGACCTGTAGAGCGTAGCTGGGTGGTTTGCAGTCTCTATTCTCCACAAGAGGAGAATAGGGTATAGCAAAACATTACTATTAATACATGAAGATGCACGGTTGGGAGATCGATTCTCCTCCAGGTCAAATACTAAATAAATTTTTTGCCACGTCTAATTCCCAATTGGGCTTAACTTTTTTGATTTTCATATTCTTTTGAGTCTTTATGCTTGTATTTTATTTCTAAATAAAAAATTGGTTCCATAAAAATTTAGTTTTTAGGGAGCGAGCGAAGCGAGCTCCCCTTATTCTATCATGTTGTCTGTCCGTCTGTCCGTCTGTCCTTTGCACGGTTCCAGCCGAACGGGTTGACCAAATCGCATGGGGTTTTTTTTATTGACATTGTCATTGTT